>CM019698.1:30130394-30154232 GCA_009760885.1 Achatina immaculata
AAATATCATGGACACAAAAAAGAACAAATATATCTATACTACAAGAACTTAATATATCAGGCTGGCTAGTAAAGAGGATTAAAGAGAGAAAACTTAAATATTTTAGACACATTAAACGTCATGATAATTTAGAGAAGACCGTATTGGAAGGATACATAATGGGAAAAATAAAGAGAGGAAGATCAAAACGAAGATGGCTGCAAGACATGGTTGACGATCTGCAAATGGATGAGCAGAGGCAGGCCATCTTGCTCAGAACCGACAGGCCTACAGAAGTGCTGTTTGGAAGGCAAATTTTCACAAGAGACAGCAAATGAATGAATGAATGAATGAACCTCACATAGCTCGTGTAACTTTACTTTATCAGTCACGGTTACCTGAGCTAGGACTAACTTCTAATTTTCACATGAAATGACTCATTCTAAAAATTGATATACAAGAAGGGACATAATCAACTACCTTTACTTTTAAAGTTTATTACTTCCCATTGACAAAATATCAATTTCTTCTGGTCTTAACAATATACTTTCAGAATTACCACCCCCCCCCCCCCCCCCCCCCATCCCCAACGATAGAGATCTGCTGGGCAAAATTTACTAAGTATTTCTCACGCAATGTAAAATATAATACAATCAATAAATAAATGCTTATTCTCCAAGTCCAGGTATACGATAATTTCCACATCAAAAAGTGCACACGCTTCCACGATAAGTTGCTCAAATACATGTTGTCCACGTCCACATATCCCAGTCACCACATGCATTCTCATACCCCCAACTGTATACAAGTATCCTCTTTCTACAACTTCATGCATGAACGCACATGCGATATCTCTACGCATGAACTCGCATCGTTAAACTGGAATAGCTCAAGGAGTATTCCGAATAGAACCAACAACAATGCATGGATCCACCCGCATTCAGCTCCACGATGCAGGGATACACCTGCATTCAGCTCCACGATGCAGGGATCCACATGCATCGAAAACCCACAAAGCATACATCCATGTGCAATCTGTAGGAATAGCTAAATCACTTATTCCTCTAAACATATTCATGCTACACCTCTGGTAACACTTTGTCTTAAACAGAAGCAATGTTCAATGACGTAATCCTACGATATCAACGACAGATCTACGTCTAATCATGGATCTATAAGTTGTAAACAATCATATGACAACCCAGTCATGTAGGGAAAACTAGCCCTCCTTCCAAAGTCATACTCTGTAATTCTCTATCTCTCATGTCCTCTAAACTCCAGGTACGAACTCCGAGTAGTCAGCACAACCATAGCTCCACTAGCAGGAACCTCAGAGGGGTACTTAGGCTCTGGAATGAATATATGGGAGTATATATGGGAATACACTTGCATACAAAAAGTAAAATCTGCCTATATTACCCCTCTTACTTCCAAATGTGATGACATATGATCAAAGCATTAACTACATTTAATAATCCCATTAATACCAAATAAGCTGAAAGAGAAGCAGTCAAAATCAAGTAATATACAGCACCATCTCAGCGCAGAGATCAAATTACCAGCCCATCACGGGTATGTAACACAGGAACTTCAAGTTATACACTTGATCTCAAGCACTCTAGCCACAGATATGTAACACAGGAACTTCAAGTTATACGACTGATCTCAAGCACTCCAGCTACAGATATGTAACACTGGGACTTCAAGTTATACGCTTGATCTCAAGCACTCTAGCCACAGATATGTAACACTGGGACTTCAAGTTATACGCTTGATCTCAAGCACTCTAGCCACAGATATGTAACACTGGGACTTCAAGTTATACGCTTGATCTCAAGCACTCTAGCCACAGATATGTAACACTGGGACTTCAAGTTATACGCTTGATCTCAAGCACTCTAGCCACAGATATGTAACACTGGGACTTCAAGTTATACGCTTGATCTCAAGCACTCTAGCCACAGATATGTAACACTGGGACTTCAAGTTATACGCTTGATCTCAAGTACTCTAGCTACAGATATGTAACACTGGAACTTCAAGTTATACGCTTGATCTCAAGTACTCTAGCTACAGGACATCATCATCCATGGGTAAATACCTGTCTCTTTGCTAATGGGAAAAAAACAACCCAATGCAGTAAATAATACCATACAACGCAACGAAAGCAGTATAAAAAATATTAACTTACACTAAGTATTGCAATTCCTAATCCCCACGTAAGGAGAACATTCGGCGACTGGAAACAATAAAAACTGTTCACTAATATACTACACTGCCGAGTTGAACCACACAGGAAAACTAGCAATGCCTATCAAATTAGCAATGTCCATAAAGTTTGCAATGTCCATCAAGTTTGTAATGTCCATCAAGTGTACAATCTGCATCATGTTAGCAATGTCCATCAAGTTTGCACTGTTCATCAATTTACAATCTCCATCAAGTTTACAATCTCCATCAAGATTACAATCTCCATCACGTTAGCAATGCCCGTCAAGTTTGCAATGTCCATACAATTTGCAATGTCCATAAAATTTGTAATGTCCATAAAATTTGCAATGTCCATCAATATTACAATCTCCACCAAGTTTGCAATGTCCATCAAGTTTGCAATGTCCATCAAGTCTGCAATCCCCATCAAGTTAGCAGTGTCCATATAATGTTCCTTCTCTCGATGAGGCAGAAAACTTGAATAACTTGCTGAACAGTTCAGAGATCAATTAATGTTAAAACTTGTTACCTCCCCTTTTCTGCCTTGTGAGGTGAGGAAATAAGATGTAGCAAGCGATTCTGGTTTCTCGAACAAGCATACAAGGTTCAGGATCAGCTTCACTGGATCTGACTGCAGGCTCAGGTATGACAGGGAACTAGAACTGCTTAGAATCAAGGAGCTAGAGGTGCCCCAGATGACTGGCCGCTATGGACATCATCGTCGACTTCAACAACTAAGAACCTGACAACACCCATGACTGTAACACCCCAAAAGTCGACTACTATCCTAATCAGGCGATGTCGGAAAACCTTATTGAGCAATTACCAGCTGAATTCGAAAACTAGCTAACCAACCGATGACAGACTTGACTCTCTAACTAACTACAGCCATCTTCGAAACTCCTACTCCAGCTATACCTAATCTACACTAAACAAAGCTACAAAATAAATTGTCTCAGAAACTGAAACCTTACAATGAGAAAGTTGTATCTAAACAACACAGTTCTGCTGAAACTAACGTAGAAGAATAGTCATGATTGGAAGTCTGTGACACTGCATGATACATATAGACTGACAGTCAAAGCAATATACTGCATCACAGTTTACACAAATGAAAAGCAATCCACTACAACAGCCATGTTAGATACAGCGCTAGTTAGACATAGCAGTCAGAAAACTGAAACCAAGGAAATCATCAGGACCAAATGGAGTGTCCAATGAAATGATCAAGAACCTGGGAATGGCAGCAATGGGAAAGCTGTTGGATATATTCACTATGTACTGGAGCACAGGCAAGTTAGCTCAAATATGGAAGGAAGCAAGCATGGTACCACTGCTAAAGCCAGGGAAAAATAGTGATACGGCATCTAACCACAGGCCAATCAGTCTCTCTATTTATACAATAGAAGAGCTAGAGTAGTAATGGATGGACACAAAAGCCAGAAAGTACTTCTGCGACACGGTGTACCACAAGGAGGAGTCCTTTCACCTACACTATTCATGGTATTCATTAATGACCTGGTCAAGGAACTTCCCTATGGAATTAAAGCGGCACTGTATGCAGATGATCTGGTCATGTGGTGTACAGATGAATATGCGACAGTTGCTACACAGAGACTCCAAAGAGCACCAGACATCATGGACAAACAAATGGTGTGTAAGTATCAACACAGAGAATCAAGTACCACTCTTTTCACTCTCTCATCTAAACAGAAAGCAGGTAAGATCTTTGTAAATTAAATATCCTTAAGGATGGACAACCAACCAATCTACTTAGGAGTGACTCTTGACTCAAATCTGACCTGGAAGCAACATATCAACAGTGCAAAAGCAACAGCCAGAGGAAAACTAGCCATATTAAGAAAATTGAGTGGAACCACGTGGGGAGCTAGTGGCAGAATCCTCAAGAATGAATATCAGCAAAGTATTCTACAACATTTAGAATATGGCTCAACATCTTGGTACACATCATCAAACACTATGTTGCATAATCTAGACAAGGTACAAAATCAGTCACTACGGATTATCACAGGTGCCATGAGGTCCACACCAGTAGTAGAAATGCAGAAAATAGTTGGTGTTCAAGAGCTAAAGGAACGTAGAGACACAAAGGTCAAGACCATGAGAGAGAAATTCCTCAGCTCTGTAAGCCATCCCCTGAAGGAGAGATTCAATAACTTGGCACTAAGACGGCTTAAAAGAAGCAGCTTCATTCATCAGGCCAAGCGTATGAGTAAGCTGATACCCGACCTTCCAACTGTAGTCGCTCCATTATCATCTGTACAAGAGCATACATCATGGAAAAAGGTACACAAATAACTATTCAGACTGAAGTGAAAGGTGTGCAGAATGGTGAGATGCAGAGCAGTCTTGTAAGATCAACAGCCACACTTAGTGTGCTAGATGACAAATATCCATGTGACACCTGGATACATGTGTATACAGATGGATCTGCACATAATGCCATAAAGAATGGAGGGCCAGAAGCACATATTGAATATCCAAACAACATCACTGACAAGATTTCCATACCCATTGGAAAATACTGCAACAACTATGATGCATAAGTTAGGGAAATTATTGTTGCAGTTGAAAAACTATCAGACTCCAGAACTGATACATGCCCCGTAGTAATTCTCACAGATGCAAGATCAGTACTGGAAGCTCTTCAGTGCAACAAACTACCAGACCTTAAGGATGCCTTGTCAAAACTCGGCTTACAACACGGAGTCAATTTGCAGTGGATTCTCTCCCACTGTGGGATACCAGGCAATGAGAAAGCTGACCATCTGACCAAAGAGGGCACTGAAATGGAGCAACCAGACATACCAATCACCTATAATCAGAAGAAAAGCATGATAAAAACCTACAGAAAGCCACAAACACTACCACATAATTACTATCACATGCTAAACAGAAAGGAACAAGTCACCATTTTCCGTCTCTGAACAGGATACAGCCGACTCCGAAGTAATATGTATACAAAGTTTAAGGTTGGTACTACTAATCTATGTACATGTGCCCAGGCGCCCCAAACTGTGGAACATATCCTCCAGAACTGCACCAACTATGAGACACTGAGAAATAATTACTGGCCCAGTGAAACCACTAAATAAAATAAGCTCTATGGTTCCATAATACATGAATTGCAAAGAAAGTGAAATTTATCAAAGAGACAGGACTGCAGATATAGACAGACAATGCGAACGAAGAAGAAGAAGAAGAGAAGATAAAGCGCTATACGAGCTATACTAGATAAAGCGTCACCTGTCGTGAAAGAAGGGCCGGTCACGGCACCAAATGGCGACGGATGCCAGCAAGGCGTATATAGCTTACGTGCCAACAAGGTACCAGCTATACTAGGATCTCTACTGTTAGTTTATCTAGACTAGCAAGGACAAGTGGAATGTCTTCTTAGATATAATTTCTCACAAGGAAAGAAAATATGTTATATTTATTGTTGTTGCCTGAAAGGATTTTGCTCAGCTGCTGCTTTTAAACTAAATAGACAAATCTGTCACTGAAGTATTCCCTAAGTGACACAACAGCAGTACCCTGGCTCGACACTGCTGCAACAACAATAATCGTACTCGTTACTAATACAACAAAAACACCCAGACTCGCTACTACTACAACAACAATACCCGGACTCGCTACTACTACAACAACAATACCCGGACTCGCTACTACTACAACAACAATACCCAGACTCACTACTACTACAACAACAATACCCAGACTCACTACTACTACAATAAAAAAACCCAGACTCGCTACTACTACAACAACAATACCCAGACTCACTCCTATTACAACAAACACACCCAGACTCGCTACTATTACAACAAACACACCCAGACTCGCTACCAATACAACAGAAACACCCAGACTCGCTACTACTACAACAACAATACCCAGACTCGCTACTATTACAACAAACACACCCAGACTCGATACTTTTAGAACAACAATAACCAGACTCGCTACTACTACAACAACAGTACGCAGACTCGCTATTACTACAACAAAAACACCCAGACTCGCTACTACTACAAAACAAATACCCAGACTCGCTACTACTACAACAAAAACACACAGACTCGCTACTATTACAACAAAAACACCCAGACTAGCTACTACTACAACAAAAACACCCAGACTAGCTACTACTACAATAAAAACACCCAGACTAGCTACTACTACAACAAAAACACCCAGACTAGCTACTACTACAACAAAAACACCCAGACTCGCTACTACTACAGCAACAATATCCAGATTCGCTACTACTACAACAAAAACACCCAGACTCGCTACTATTACAACAAAAACACCCAGACTCGCTACTACTACAATAAAAACACCCAGACTAGTTACTACTACAACAAAAACACCCAGACTAGCTACTACTACAACAAAAACACCTAGACTAGCTACTACTACAATAAAAACACCAATGTCACAAATGAAAACATAACCTGGACTTCCAGTCGCACAACAGAATTAACATCAGAAAAACTCTATCAAGTCAATAAGACTCCAAGTAATAAGCTAACACTGAATTTATTAATGAGTAAAATGAGTTTGAACTGTTTGAGATGAAGCCACACGGCTTGTCAAGATTACAAACAGAGGATTCCGGCGTTATTACGCCATATGGGGAGAAATATCATTATCAACAATTAATCAAAAGCATAATTCATACTCATAAGATTACCGAAAATTTCTCACAATACAACGAATTACGAAAACACACACACACACACACACACTACCCTCTCATTCCTAAATATGACAAAGCGTCTGTCATAAACAGTACAATACTACAGCCCTACGGTACATTTTCACCAGTTCTGCTACAGACTAACTACAAATTCAAGTCAAACGTAAGAACATAAAAAAACCTCTCTACACATGCTGAATGAAAACTCAAAACTACATTTCATCTAAACATTGCTACATAATCCCAGACTGAAATGAACTGAAATTTAACTTCTACACTACATTTTACACTGACTTTAGTTTTTACATTGATACTAATGAATCTGACTCTTAAATATTCTCTACACAATCTCCTAAACTTTCAGAATGTTCCTTCATAAAAACTATATTCACGTGAAGTTACATGTTTTTATGACCTTTTGTTTCTTAAACAAACATATTCGTAAAAACTAGTCTCTGTTACTAAATTTAGTCTGTTGTGTCAGCAGACATTCTAAAATTGACACTTTAACTTGTCCTTAACATAACGTCACATATCCAGTGCAAGTTTACATTACCAATCAAGATTACCTGAGATGAGAATAACAGTCGCCTAAATGAGGAGAGTAATACTAATATATACTAAGACGAAAATGGCTGCAAGACATCGTTGACGATCTGGAAATGGATGCAACAACAGCAGGCCATCTTGCTCACAACCGAGAGGCCTACAGGAGTGCTGTTTGGGAGGCAAAGTTCCGCAAGGGACATGCAAATGAATGAATGAATGAATATTAATATATATATATATATATATATATATATATATATATATATATATATATATATATATATTACAACAAAGGAGTGAATTTACTACCCTAAATTTTCAAGTTTATTATTTCTATTTGATTGACACATTATCGATCTTTATTGATCTCAACAATATACTATCACATTCGTTGTCCGTGCCATTTAGTTAATCCGTCGAATAATTTCTCTCTCTGGCTACCTCGGTTTCTTTTCCCGTCTATCTTCCCTGCTGTGACAAGGTTCTAGCTTACCTCCTGGTAGAATGCGTCCTAAGAATGTGGATTTTTTTTCTGACTTTTGTTATTGTTTGTCTCGTCTTTCCAGCATCTGTCGCAACCTCCTCGATTGATTTCGTTGCTGTCCAAGGTATTCTCAGCATTCTTCTAAGGAACCACATTTCAGTGGCTTCCAGTTGGCGATGTACTTCACTAGTGGCTGACCTCGCATCTATGAAATAGAACTGACTCGATGTAGCACTGTAATCTTATAGTACTCTTTTCCTCACTTCCACACAGTCTTATAGAACTCTTTTCCTCACTCCCAATGACAGAGATTTATTACAGAGAATGCTCTTTATTTTCTGAAACATTATTTTGGCTTGCACTATTCTGCTCTTTATCTCAGTTAGCCATCTTCAATCTGAGGTCAGTTGTGTCTCCAAATATCTAAACCTGTCCACCTGTTTTAGCATTGTGTCGTTTACTGTTATTTTAGATTGAGTAATCACGCTTTTCTTTGAGATGTCCATATCTTCTGTTTTCTTCTTATCCAAGATAAGACACATGTTTAAAGTCTTTTTTACCACTATATACAGCAATTACGTACACATTAACATATGTTTTAGTACAAATGAATCGTTTTACCAAACTACTGTACCATTCTATTCACTATATCATAACGATTGTTTGTCTGCAAGTAGCATATATTATTGATTCATAAAATTATCTGTTTAAAGGTTTTGGATATCCTAAGACACGTGACCTGCAGTGACATTTTCTTGTGGAGGTTTCCCAAAACATCTACTTTTGTTATATATAAGTAGCATTCGCCTTGAATTATTATTCCCTCTTTATCTTAAATTTGTGATATGTGAAATACTTTTTTTTAAATGACGTATCTACCAAAACCACAGTGTAATGGCATCTCCATAATATCATCTTTTTGTAATTTAGAAATAACATTTTCCTTTAAAGTTCGTTCACAAAATGTACTGAACCTTTGAAAGATATCGATGAATGGCCATAAGATGTGGAACTTGACTTTGATGAACTGGTGTTTCCTATCTTCTAGCCTTTTAGCAATTTTTGAAGGAACATCAATTTCCATAGACTCCAATACTTTTGTCAGAGATAAGGCATACGATGACGAGGTGTAGTTATAAAAAAGAAATCAATTCATAATACAGTAAACAGTGTATCTAGGTATGAAAAAGAGTGCACAGGTAAAGCACTTAAAATGATATAACAGACAGAGATATTGTAATTCAGCCCTTGAAACAAATTATAGTCAAATATAAATGAATTAGATTCATAATAAAACAAACAAAAAGTGGAAGAAAAGGATAAAGGACAATAGAAAATGACAATAGAAAAGCAAGGTAGCACTTGTTACAAATTAACTATGTATAGCTTGAAGCACTTGTTACAAACTAACTATGTATCGCTTGAAGCACTTGTTACAAACTGACTATGTATCGCTTGAAGCACTTGTTACAAACTGACTATGTATCGCTTGAAGCACTTGTTACAAACTGACTATGTATCACTTGAAGCACTTGTTACAAACTGACTATGTATCGCTTGAAGCACTTGTTACAAACTGAATAAGTTGATTAAAATGGAACATTACAAACTAGCTTACTGTCATTTAATTGTTTTCTTGATCAGAAAAAAAACGCACGTGGCTAATCTGTCAAGATATAGCGTGTAGTAAAACTGAGACATACACTCTAATTATCTCTGCTCTTTTGTACCACCTTACATTCCAATTATCTCTTCTCTTTTGTGCTATCTTACATTCTAATTAATTCTGCTCTTCGGTTCTATCTTGCATTGTAATTATCTCTTCTCTTTTGAACCATCTTACATTCTAATTATCTCTTCTTTTTGATGTCATCATTAATTCTAATTATCTCTTTTCTTTTGTGTCATATTAAATTCCAATTATCTCTGCTCTCTTTTTACCATATTGCATTATAATAATCCCTGCTGTTTTGTACCATCTTACATTCTATGAGGGGAAGTCACTAAGTAACTCGCAAATGCCTGTTACAAAAAACTAAATGCGACAGTAATTTGAAAACTTTAAATTTTTGAACCTACATTACTCCCCTATTTCTCAACGTAATCGCCACCAACATTGATACATTTGTTCCATCGTGTAGTCAGTGATGCAATATCCATGATGTAAAAATCGGGAGTCCGATTTCTGAACCATTTTTTTTTACTTCTGTTTCCACCTCTTCGTCACTCGAGAATCTTCTCCCGCCAGGATGGTTTTTCAGTGAACTAAAAAGGTGAAAATCACTTCGAGCTAAGTCAGGACTATACGGTTGATTTTTAAGAACTTCCCAACCCAACTGGCTAAGTTTCTCTTGGGTTAACCGAGCCGTATGTGGTCTGAAATTGTCATGAAGGAGAAGCACACCTCTAGTCAGCAGACCAGGATGTTTTCTTCGAATTGCATCCCGTAGCCTCGATAGAACGTACAGTATGATACAGAATTAACACTGTCACCATACTTCTGGAACTTGGTTAACAACACTCCTTGATAATCCCAGAACACTGTCAACATAACCTTCCCCACAGAAGGCGTGATCTTGAATTGTTTTTGCGCATGGCGATGACGGGTGTTTCCATTGCATTGAGGCACGTTTTGATTCGGGTTGGTAATGGTGCGCCCAAGATTCGTCTCTAGTAATAATCCTTTGGAGCATGTCTTCATCTTCATGTGCGTAATGACAGAGATGCTGCAATGACAAATCAAATCGGTTCATTTTGTGTTCATCATTCAGATCTCTGGGTACCCAAGGTGAGCATACTTTCAGAAAATTCAAATGCTCACGCATTATTTTGTAGACTAAGCCACGTGGACATCTGATTGCGCTTGCTACACTGTCTATCGTTACCCTTCTATCAGCTCTGATAATCTCATTCACACTTTGCACAGTCGCTTCTGTTGCAATCTGAACAGGAAAGCCAAGTCGGACTTTGTCAACATTTTTGGTGCGTCCCCGGGAAAATTCCTTTACCCAGTTATAGACCGCTTTACGTGAAAAACACTTTTCAGCATAAACTGTAATCATTTCCTTATGAATGTCTTCAACTGAATGTCCTTTAGCCCACAAAAATCGCACTACACTTCTCTGTTCTTCTTTGGTACGCACTAACAGTTGGGTAGCCATTTTGTTATTGCTTTGAACATGCGCACTTAACTCCCAGCGCACCCTACATACAACTGTTATAAAGGTGGATGATGGTGCTATCTAAGGATATATTTAAATACTATCTGATAACTGCCACTGATAAATTATTTCAATTTGCGAGTTACTTAGTGACTTCCCCTATTATCTCTGCTCTTTTATGTCAATTCACATTCTAATTATCTATTCCCTGTTATGTCGTTTTTCTTTCTAATTATCTTTTCTTTTGGCCATCTTACATTCTAATAATCTCTGCTCTTCTGTGCCATCTTCGTAACAGCTATCACACCCGTTACATCAAAATATCATAATACTACATACAATGCAAATGGCTATCTTCGTATCTTCTTCTTCAGTCTCTTTGTACTCTGGCTGGTGTTGTTTGCAGCAGATGCAGTGAAGATGTTGAGCACAGCATCGTGTCGGTTTGGGAGAAAGACATGGTTGCTATTTTTTAATTATGTGAATGGAGTTAAAAAATTGGCGAACTACTTTGTGAGCTGTATATGACTTTTAACGGCACGGGAAGGATATAAGCTACGAGTGGAGTTAAAACTTAGGGAGGGATGTGCTAAAGCAGACAGCAGCGTCACTAGGGGCTGTTCCTAACATCTTAACTAAGACAGGCCTGTTACTGTGGGTATCAACGGAGAGGTGGGAGAGGGTCTTCACCAGCAATGGTTAGCCAACCTTCACGCTAGTATTTCAAGTATGGGTTGCTGATTGCCAACTCGGACAACCCCCCCTCCCCTCAAATTGATAGTTATAGATGATGAAAAAATACTTTAAAAGTAATAAGACTGAGGCGGCCTGGTTGGCTGAGTGGTTAGGCGCTCGGTTTACTACTCCGGCGGTACCGGGTTCAAATCCAAGAAGAGAGATGTTTCTAGTACACAAGACATAAAAAGGCCGTGGGGTCTATTCAGTCTCAAAAAATGGATACCGGAGATCCCTGGAAAGGTAAATGCGGTCAGCCATGATACTGACCACATCACACTTTCATGTGCTGAAGGTCTTGGAAACACAGGCCTAACATCGTATCCTCAATTTGCCTTAACGGCATGGACAGGGAGAGTTTGCTTGTTTTAATCAGGCTTAGTTGGTAGGACAAATATCTATAAATAGACGCCATGTGGCAGGATTAATCTTTGTTTTATGTTACAGAACTATAGTATACAAGAGGAAAGAAGAAAAAAAGGACATGAGAAATGTGTGGTGCATTTCAGTTAGAAAGATCAATATTAACTGAAAGAAAAAACTGGAGTAATGTAAAGACATAAATTAGAACACTAGACTAGACAATGAAACCCACAAACATAGACAAAAAAGTGGCTTGTAGACGCATTCACGGCTGTGACATATCAAGAGATAATAAGAGGTCAGTTTGTTTCTACCAATCAGCTCAGCCAGGTCAGTTTGTTTCTACCAATCAGCTCAGACAGGTCAGTTTGTTTCTACCAATCAGCTCAGCCAGGTCAGTTTGTTTCTACCAATCAGCTCAGCCAGGTCAGTTTGTTTCTACCAATCAGCTCAGACAGGTCAGTTTGTTTCTACCAATCAGCTCAGACAGGTCAGTTTGTTTCTACCAATCAGCTCAGACAGGTCAGTTTGTTTCTACCAATCAGCTCAGATAGGTCAGTTTGTTTCTACCAATCAGCTCAGACAGGTCAGTTTGTTTCTACCAATCAGCTCAGACAGGTCAGTTTGTTTCTACCAATCAGCTCAGACAGGTCAGTTTGTTTCTACCAATCAGCTCAGACAGGTCAGTTTGTTTCTACCAATCAGCTCAGATAGGTCAGTTTGTTTCTACCAATCAGCTCAGCCAGGTCAGTTTGTTTCTACCAACCAGCTCAGACAGGTCAGTTTGTTTCTACCAATCAGCTCAGACAGGTCAGTTTGTTTCTACCAATCAGCTCAGATAGGTCAGTTTGTTTCTACCAATCAGCTCAGACAGGTCAGTTTGTTTCTACCAATCAGCTCAGACAGGTCAGTTTGTTTCTACCAATCAGCTCAGACAGGTCAGTTTGTTTCTACCAATCAGCTCAGATAGGTCAGTTTGTTTCTACCAATCAGCTCAGACAGGTCAGTTTGTTTCTACCAATCAGCTCAGACAGGTCAGTTTGTTTCTACCAATCAGCTCAGACAGGTCAGTTTGTTTCTACCAATCAGCTCAGACAGGTCAGTTTGTTTCTACCAATCAGCTCAGATAGGTCAGTTTGTTTCTACCAATCAGCTCAGCCAGGTCAGTTTGTTTCTACCAATCAGCTCAGACAGGTCAGTTTGTTTCTACCAATCAGCTCAGACAGGTCAGTTTGTTTCTACCAATCAGCTCAGACAGGTCAGTTGTTTCTACCAATCAGCTCAGACAGGTCAGTTTGTTTCTACCAATCAGCTCAGACAGGTCAGTTTGTTTCTACCAATCAGCTCAGACAGGTCAGTTTGTTTCTACCAATCAGCTCAGACAGGTCAGTTTGTTTCTACCAATCAGCTCAGATAGGTCAGTTTGTTTCTACCAATCAGCTCAGCCAGGTCAGTTTGTTCTACCAATCAGCTCAGACAGGTCAGTTTGTTTCTACCAATCAGCTCAGACAGGTCAGTTTGTTTCTACCAATCAGCTCAGACAGGTCAGTTTGTTTCTACCAATCAGCTCAGACAGGTCAGTTTGTTTCTACCAATCAGCTCAGACAGGTCAGTTTGTTTCTACCAATCAGCTCAGACAGGTCAGTTGTTTCTACCAATCAGCTCAGACAGGTCAGTTTGTTTCTACCAATCAGCTCAGACAGGTCAGTTTGTTTCTACCAATCAGCTCAGACAGGTCAGTTTGTTTCTACCAATCAGCTCAGACAGGAAAGTTTGTTTCTGCCAATCAGCTCAGACAGGTCAGTTTGTTTCTGCCAGTCAGCTCAGACAGGTCAGTTTGTTTCTACCAATCAGCTCAGACAGGTCAGTTTACAAGAATCCCAGTCTCTGCCATTACTCAAATAGTAAAACATAACAAGTAACCAGGAAATCTGGCAGAAAGCTGATAAAATACAAACACTGGTGAATGGTTGAAAACTTCGATCTATTGAACAGAAGTAGGTCTTTTCAAAGAGATTATAAAGAATAGATTTTCTGAGAACAGTAAGTACTCACGTTGTTGCTGACATTCATAATCGTTCTCGTAACTGTTCAGCCTAAATTTGTTTTACGTCTCAAGTTCAACAATCTGTGCACTAAATATCTTATAAGCTTATACTCAAGTTTAACAATCTGTGCACTAAAATATCTTATAAGCTTATACTCAAGTTTAACAATCTGTGCACTAAAATATCTCATAAGCTTATAATCAAGTTCAACAATCTGTGCACTAAAATATCTTATAAGCTTATACTCAAGTTCAACAATCTGTGCACTAAAATATCTTATAAGCTTATACTCAAGTTTAACAATCTGTGCACTAAAATATCTTATAAGCTTATACTCAAGTTTAACAATCTGTGCACTAAAATATCTCATAAGCTTATACTCAAGTTCAACAATCTGTGCACTAAAATATCTTATAAGCTTATACTCAAGTTCAACAATCTGTGCACTAAAATATCTTATAAGCTTATACTCACGTTTAACAATCTGTGCACTAAAATATCTCATAAGCTTATAATCAAGTTCAACAATCTGTGCACTAAAATATCTTATAAGCTTATACTCAAGTTCAACAATCTGTGCACTAAAATATCTTATAAGCTTATACGCAAGTTTAACAATCTGTGCACTAAAATATCTTATAAGCTTATAATCAAGTTCAACAATCTGTGCATTAAAATATCTTATAAGCTTATACTCAAGTTCAACAATCTGTGCATTAAAATATCGTATAAACTTATACTCAAGTTCAACAATCTGTGCATTAAAATATCTTATAAGCTTATACTCAAGTTCAACAATCTGTGCACTAAAATATCTTATAAGCTTATACTCAAGTTCAACAATCTGTGCACTAAAATATCGTATAATCTTATACTCAAGTTCAACAATCTGTGCACTAAAATATCTTATAAGCTTATACTCACGTTTAACAATCTGTGCACTAAAATATCTCATAAGCTTATAATCAAGTTCAACAATCTGTGCACTAAAATATCTTATAAGCTTATACTCAAGTTCAACAATCTGTGCACTAAAATATCTTATAAGCTTATACGCAAGTTTAACAATCTGTGCACTAAAATATCTTATAAGCTTATAATCAAGTTCAACAATCTGTGCATTAAAATATCTTATAAGCTTATACTCAAGTTCAACAATCTGTGCATTAAAATATCGTATAAACTTATACTCAAGTTCAACAATCTGTGCATTAAAATATCTTATAAGCTTATACTCAAGTTCAACAATCTGTGCACTAAAATATCTTATAAGCTTATACTCAAGTTCAACAATCTGTGCACTAAAATATCGTATAATCTTATACGAAAGTTCTGCAAAGATTTCGATTTCACTGTCTGTACAAATCTTCCAACAACTTGCGAGTGTTCAAGTTCTCCTGTAACACACACTAGCTGTCTACATTTACTGTCCTGAAATACGTACACCTCTTTTTATGCCAATATATATATATATATAGTGATAAATTTATTTAACAAATGTTCTTGCATTATCTCGTCCTATAAAAGCAATTATTTGTTACAGTTGTAGAAGTACCATTTTTCTAACAAGTGTTTTTCGCACTGACTCTGATTTGCACACGGCTCTACTCACTGACTCTGATTTGCACACGGCTCTACTCACTGACTTAGACCTGAGTAAGAGAAGGCTGTTATATTTACCACTGATAATTTTTTTTTTATCCAGAGATAAAGAATATTACGATGCTATAACAATTGGAGGTTATGAAATACCAGAGATTAGATATGCTGATGACACAGTGTTACTGTCCACAACACAAAAAGGAAGGAAAAAACTAATTATGTTAGTCCGTAAGAAAAGTGAAGAGCAAATCCTCTATCTTAATGGGAAGAAAACTAAATTGATGACAACTGATAAAACAAACAAGGCAGATGATATATGTATCAATGAGGAAAAACTGGAAGAAGTGGAGAGATTTGAATATCTTGGATCACTACTAACTAATAATGTAGATACACCGAGGGAAATTAAAAGGAGGACATCTATCGCTCTTCAGAAAGTAAAACACCTAAAGAAACTGTGGGGAGGAACAGACAGAACTACAAAAATAAGATTTTTAAGGACATGCATCTTTCCCATAGCAACATATGCCTGTGAGACCTGGACATTTAACAAAACAGCTGAGAAATACATAAATGCCTTTGAATGTAAATGCTACAGAAGAGTTTTTGAAATATCATGGACACAAAAAAAGAACAAATATATCCATACTACAAGAGCTTAATATTGAAGAAGGCTGGCTAGTAAAGAGGATTAAAGAGAGAAAACTTAAATATTTTGGACACATTAAACATCATGATAATCTAGAGAAGATCGTCTTGGAAGGGTACATAATGGGAAAAAGAAAAAGAGGAAGACCAAGACGAAGATGGATGCAAATATCGCTGATAATCTGCAAATGGATGCACCAGCAGCAGGGCATCTTATTTAAAACTGAGAGGCCATCAGGAGTGCTGTTAGGGAGGACAAGTTGCGCAAGGGACATGCCACTGAAAAAATGAATGAACTCCCATCACAATCGTATAGAACTACACGTTACAGTATTGTCTGTCTACACGTGATATATTTAACCCTTTTATATTTATCTTCCAGTGGCTGGCTTTCATCCACAACCTTCATGGGCTCAGTTTACTGATAAGCATTTCTCCTTCCACTTGCATTTCTTTTTCCCTTGCTTCCGTTTCTGTAGCAGTCTGATAGTTTTTTTACCAGATAGGGTAGCTGGCCCTATGCCGAACCCTCCTTAGTCGCCTTTTACGATCATGCGTTGTAGGGTACAGTGGTCCTATTCTTTGCAGATCCCGAGTACCATCACTAAGATGGACACCACAGGGGAACAGAAGTAAGGGTAGACCGAAAGAGACATGGAGAAGAACAACAGAAAGGATGTTGAGCAATAGAGGGCTCACCTGGGCAAGAGCAGAAAAAAGGCGAAGGACAGGCATTTGTGGAAAACCCTTGCGGAAGCCCCATGTGCCCTGGGCACTTAAGGTTCAGATATATATATATATATATATATATATATATATATATCTTCAAGAGCACGAATGATGATATCTTTATACACTCTGGTGGAGAACTAGGAGGAAAGAATGGAGTGGCTTTTTACTTGGACAAATCAACATCAAAATCATTACTAGGTTACAATCCAGTAAGTGATAGAATCCTCACTATAAGACTTAAGGGCAATCCTATAAATTGTAACAATTATCCAGATATATGCACCTACATCAGCAGCAGAAGAAGAGGAAGTATAAGACTTTTATAACACACCTCAAACGACGATAGACCAGTTACGGAAAAATGATAGTGTATTAATAATGGGCGATTTTAATGCAAAGATTGGTACAGAAAGAGCTGAAGATGAAGGATATGTTGTAGGGAAATGTATCATAGCACACAGAAATGAGGCAAGTGATAAGCTAATAGCGTTCTGCTTGGAAAATGAGCTAATGATTGCTAACACCTTTTAAACATCATCCAAGAAGACTTTACACATGGACATCACCTGATGGGAAAACCAAGAATCAAATAGATAACATTTTAGTGCAAAGAAGGCGGAGATCAAGTATAACAACAGCAAAAATTCTACCAGGTGCTGATAGTGACACGGATCATGAGTTATTAACAGCAGACATGAAGATAAAGATAAAAAAGACATCCACCTGATCAAGGCGACTCCGCTTTGATATTACAAAAATACCTGAACAGTACGGTATAGAAGTGAAGAACCGTTTTGAAATCTTGATGGATGTACAGGAGGAGATGACACCAGATGATTTAGCTACGCAGGCCAGAGATATCTTAATAACAACAGCTAAAGTCATGGTTCCATTATCAAAAACACAAAAGAATGGATGGATTACAGCAGGCACACTAAAACTAATAAAACAATGTAGAGTAATGAAAACGCAATGGAAAGTGACAAACAACAACAAAGAGGAATATAAATCTTTAACAAAAGAAGTACGAAGAAACATAAGAAAGAAAAAAAAACAATACAAACAAGGTTGTTATGAAAGGATAGAAGAACATCAGAAGTGTGGAAGAGATAGTGAAATGTTTAAAGAAATGAAGACATTGACGAGAAACGCCACACCTAAGCTAAATGTAATTTGTGATGAGATGGGGAATACCTTGACAGAGACAGAGGAAATTCTAGAAAGATGGAAGGAATATTGCTGAAGACTGTATGAAACAACTGACTGTGGAAGCAGAAATCAACAGTGTGAATTATTATTGGAGGAGAAAGAACCCGAACCGACAATAGAAGACGTTTTATGGGCAATAAAGAATCTGAAAAATGGTAAATCACAAGGATGTGATGAGATAACAGCAGAACTTATTAAAGCAGGAGGAAAGGAATGTGCAACAACCTATCATGCACTATGTAAAAAGATATGGCATTCAGGTATATGATCAAAAGAATGGAAAAGAACTGTATTAATATCACTGCCAAAGAAAAAATTATAACTTGAAATTATGCACAAACTACAGAACTGTTTCCCTGATTAGTCATGCCAGTAAAATTCTGTTTAAAATCATAATGGGTAGACTTCGTAAGAAAATAGAAGAATAAGTTAATATGGTCTAAGCTGGTTTTAGGCAAGGAAGAGGATCATATATTCAATATAAGATAAATAATAGAAAAATGCAGAGAGTTTAATGTGAATCTATATTTATCCTTTATAGACTACTCAAAGGCATTTGACTGTGTACAACACCAGAAACTTTGTTCGTAAAATGTTATTCCTATTTCTCGTTCAGTTTTCTCACTTCCTGAATATATTATTGTATATTTATCTGAGTTTATTTTCCCTATACCTGTCCATCTAACTTCACTCATTCCTAATATGTTGATATTCATCTTTTATATTTCTCTCTTTACATTTTCTAATTTTCCAGCCTGGAATAGAGTTCTAACATTCCATGGTGATATTTTGAACTTGTTAGTTGTGCCACCAGTAGCTTGATGACGATCTGGCCTCACCTGTGGCTCGTGAGCTGCCCTACCGGACGAGGCTGTTCCAGAGGAGCATCCATTAACGTCGTTCATGACAAATCTATTACTCTGAATAAGCATAATTGTTCTTGGGAGCTACAGCAGTGGTTTCCCGTTGCCTTCTGCCGGTTTGTGTACGGACTCTCAGCTAGCCTTTAGACTCCCTGACCTACCCGCAAGGCAGCAGGAGCGAGAGGTTTTAAGGCACCTCTTATTCACCTGGTATCCCTTCACTGAGCACCTGAAGCATTTTGTAGTAGTAGTAGAGCCACCTACAATAGACCAAACTCCTCAGCTTGCCTACAAAGTCACACATCGTCCGCCTGTCTTACTATCCAAGACAACCTTCTGTCTTCATATTCCTGCCTACATCGGCACAAAACGACAACTTGCTCCCAGTCAAAACCAGTCCCACCGCATACACATAACTGACCTATACGTAACATACGTGTACGCGAGTCATTTCCTAGGAGTATAAGGTGAAGCTAATAGCATATGCCCTGACATTCCTGTAATAATATGCCATTCACGGCCAAGACCTTTTAGAACATACTGCCACCGGTGACAAGACATGGGTCCACCATGGCACCACAGAATCTAAACATGCAAGCATTGAATGGCGGCAGGCGGTCTCCACACGGACCAAGGAACAAAGGCAAGTTCAGTTGTATGCTGGTAAAGTGATGGCTTTTATGTTTTGACATCAGAAAGGTGTGTTGGGCGATTTCCTTTAAAAAGGGCAGGAAAAACTAATGCGGCTGTTTAAGGCCCAACACTTCAACGTTTACGAGGTCACATCAGACATCGTCATCCTGGGCTGTTGACAAAATCATCATCTTGGGCTGTTGACAAAATCATCATCTTGGGCTGTTGACAAAATCATCATCTTGGGCTGTTGACAAAATCATCATCTTGGGCTGTTGACAAAATCATCATCTTGGGCTGTTGACAAAATCATCATCTTGGGCTGTTGACAAAATCATCATCTTGGGCTGTAGACAAAATCATCATCTTGGGCTGTTGACAAAATCATCATTTTGGGCTGTTGACAAAAACTGTGTTGCTCCTCCTTGATAACTTTCGCCCACACAGAAGGATGTATTAGCATCATCTCTGATGTGTTATCACAGTTTGGTAGTAAATTGTTTGATTTCTTTTCTATTACAGAGCAGACACTGCATGATCTTTCCTTTGTGTGTTTTTTTTTGTATTGTGTTCACAAATCTTTATGAATCTGCTGCGGTTTCAAGGTCACTGAAAGACAAAAAGACAGATCTTATAAACCTGAAGTGGAACAAGACTTTTTTAAAACTACTTTTTGTGTTGCCATACATTTCAGATACACAACAGTCTAATATCAAATATCATATAAGGATAATATACACAAAATATTCGTCACCATCTGGTCATTATAAATAGGCTATATATTGGGATAGGGACTATATATTAAGATACTACAAAAAACTACATACACTACACATACTATAAAAAACTGCATACAATATACATACTACATAAACTAAATGTACTGAACATACTACATAAACTAAATATACTGGACATACAACAACTACGTACACTACACATAATTCATAAACTAATAATACTGGACTTACTACACTCACTGCCATCTGGTGTACTAATTTACACTAAACTGAATGTGATGGTTACAGTGAAAGTGTAAACTGAGTGTGATAGTTACAGTGAAAGACTAAACTGAATGTGATGGCTACAGTGTCGTATGTACGGCACAATGTCAGTTTGGTCTATGTGACTAATTCTTCAACCTTTTTCTGTGTATCTCTCTCCCTTTCTCTTTTTCTGTCTGTCTCTCTTTTTCTCGCTATCTCTTTGTTCATCTGTCTCTGTTTCTTTTTATTTATCTCTGTGTTTCTCTTCTCTCTGTGCCTGCCCTTTTTTCTTACTCTCTGTATATCTCCATTTCTCTCTCTCTCTCTCTCTCTGTACCTCTCTTTCCCTTCCACTGTCTCGGCCTATGTATGAAGGAAAGTATCAAATAATAAGTGACGAGATGAAAATACCGGGAGCACATTTTGGGAATCTGCGAAGATCGATGGAAAGGATCAGGACACTTTAAGAGCGAGAATGATAATATCTTTATATACTCTGGTGGAGAATTAGGAGGAAAGAATGGAATAGCTTTTTACTTGGACAAATCAACATCAAAAGCATTACTAGGTTACAGTCCAGTAAGTGATAGAATCCTCACTATAAAACTTAAGGGCACTCCTAGAAATGTAACAATTATCCAGATACATGCAACTACATCAGCAGCAGAAGAAGAGGAAGTAGAAGACTTCTATAACACACTGCAAATGACGATAGACCGGGTACGTAAAAATGATATTATATTAATAATGGGCGATTTTTATGCAAAGATTGGTAGAGAAAGAGCAGGAGATGAAGGATATGTTTTAGAGAAATTTAGTATAGGACACACAATGAGGCAGGTGAAAATCTAAAGGCGTTCTGCTTGGAAAATGAGCTAATGGTCGCTAACACACTTTTTAAACAACATCCAAGAAGACTTTACAAATGGACATCACCTGATGAGAAAACGAAGAATCAAATATATTACATTTTAGTGCAAAGAAGGTGGAGGTCAAGTATAACATCAGCAAAAACTTTACCAGGTGCTGATTGTGACACGGACCATGAGTTATTAATAGCAGACATGAAGATAAAGATGGAAAAAAAAGATAGTTAGGGGATCAAGACCACTTTGCTTTGATCTTGCAAATATACCAGAACAATACGGTATAGAAGTGAAGAACCGTTTCGAGATATTGATGGCTGTACAGGAAGAGATGACACCAGATGAAATAGCTACGCAGGCCAGAGATACTTTAATAACAACAGCTACAGATATGGTTCCAGTAAAGAAAACACAGAAAAATTAATGGATTGCACTAGGAATACTAGAACTAATAAAACAATTCAGAGAAATGAAGGAGAAATGGAAAGTGACAAATAACAATAGGGATACATTTAAATCTTTATCAAAAGGAGTAAGAAGAAACATAAGAAAAGACATAAAACAATACATACAAGATTGATATGAAAGAATGAAAGGACATAAAAAATGTGGAAGAGATAGTGAAATGGTGAAAGAAATGAAGACATTGATGAGAAATGTCACACCTAAGCTAAATATAATTTGTGACGAGATGGGGAATACCTTGATAGAGACAGAGGAAATTTTAGAAAGATAGAAGGAATATTGAAGAGGAATGTATGATACAACTGACTGTGAAAGCGAACATTAACAGTGTGAAATATTATTGGAGGAGAAAGAACACGAACTGACAATAACAGAAGTTTTAATGGCTATAAAAAATCTAAAAAAATGGTAAATCACCAGGATGTGATGAGACGACAGCTGAACTTATTAAAACAGGAGAAAAGGATTATCCAACAATCTATCATGCACTATGTAAAAAGATATGGCATTCAGGTATTTGGCCAAAAGAAAGGAAAAGAACTGTATTCATATCATTGCCAAAAAATGGTAATCTGAAATTATGCACAAACTACATAACTGTTGCCCTGATTAGTCATGCCAGTAAAATTCTATTAAAAATCATAATAGATAGACTTCGTAATAAAATAGAAAAAGTCAATACGTTGCAAGCTGGTTTAGGGCGAGGAAGAGGATCAAGAGATCATATATTCAATATAAGATTAATAATAGAGAAATGCAGAGAGTTTAATGTGAATCTATATTTATCCTTCATAGACTACTCAAAGGCATTTGATTGTGTACAACACCAGAAACTTTGGGAAATAATGGAAAAAATGGGATTTCCAATGCATTGATCACTGCTGTATCTAGACCAACAAGCAGTAGTATAATAAATGGTGAAACAACAACTTGGTTTGACATAAAACAAGGGGTTCGTCAGGGGTGCATATTGTCGTCTTATTCATTTAACTTGTATAATGAAAATATAATGAGATATGTTAGACAAGATGTAGACAAAGAATATTACGATGCCATAACAATTGGAGGTTATGAAATGCCAGAGATTAGATATGCTGATGACACAGTATTACTGTCCACAACACAAAAAAGAGTGGAAAAACTGATTATGTCAGTCCGTAAAAACAGCGAAAAGCAAAACCTCTATCTTAATGCGAAGAAAACTAAATTGATGACAACTGACAAAACAAACAAGGAAGCTGACATATGTATCAATGAGGAAAAACTGGAAGAAGTAGAGAGTTTTTTAATATCTTGGATCACTACTAACTAATAATGTAGATACACCGAGGGAAATTAAAAGGAGGACATCTATCGCTATTCAGAAAGTAAAACAACTAAAATAAATCTGTGGAAAGTAACATACAGAACTACAAAACTAACATTTTAAGGGCATATATCTTTTCCATCGCAACATATGCCTGTGAGACCTGGACACTTATTAAAACAACTGAGAAACACATAAGTGCCATTGAATTTAAATGCTACAGTAGAGTCTTTCAAATATCATGGACACAAAAAAAGAAAAAAATACTACAAGAG
>CM019698.1:30154332-30239673 GCA_009760885.1 Achatina immaculata
AATACCTGGAGACCAGAGACAAGACACAGGGAATACCTGGAGACCAGAGACAAGACACAGGGAATACCTGGAGACCAGAGACAAGACACAGGGAATACCTGGAGACCAGAGACAAGACACAGGGAATACCTGGAGACCAGAGACAAGACACAGGGAATACCTGGAGACCAGAGACAAGACACAGGGAATACCTGGAGACCAGAGACAAGACACAGGGAATACCTGGAGACCAGAGACAAGACACAGGGAATACCTGGAGACCAGAGACAAGACACAGGGAATACCTGGAGACCAGAGACAAGACACAGGGAATACCTGGAGACCAGAGACAAGACACAGGGAATACCTGGAGACCAGAGACAAGACACAGGGAATACCTGGAGACCAGAGACAAGACACAGGGAATACCTGGAGACCAGAGACAAGACACAGGGAATACCTGGAGACCAGAGACAAGACACAGGGAATACCTGGAGACCAGAGACAAGACACAGGGAATACCTGGAGACCAGAGACAAGACACAGGAATACCTGGAGACCAGAGACAAGACACAGGAATACCTGGAGACCAGAGACAAGACACAGGGAATACCTGGAGACCAGAGACAAGACACAGGGAATACCTGGAGACCAGAGACAAGACACAGGGAATACGTGGAGACCAGAGACAAGACACAGGGAATACGTGGAGACCAGAGACAAGACACAGGGAATACGTGGAGACCAGAGACAAGACACAGGGAATACGTGGAGACCAGAGACAAGACACAAGGAATACCTGGAGACCAGAGACAAGACACAAGGAATACCTGGAGACCAGAGACAAGACACAGGGAATACCTGGAGACCAGAGACAAGACACAAGGAATACATGGAGACCAGAGACAAGACACAGGGAATACCTGGAGACCAGAGACAAGACACAGGAAACTGATGATAACTGATACTTAATGTTTTATAGATGTCATTATCAATAATAGGAGCTTTATTTTCTGGGATGCGGGGGGGGAGGTAGAGATAGATAGATAGATAGAGAGAGAGAGAGAGAAGAGAAGACACAGGAACTGATGATAACGGATACGTAATGTTTTATAGATGTCATTATCAGTAATAGGAGCTTTATTTTCTGGGATGGGGGCGGGATAGATAGATAGATAGATAGATAGATAGATAGATAGATAGATAGATAGATAGATAGATAGATAGATAGATAGATAGATAGATAGATAGAGAGAGAGAGAAAGAGAAGAGAAGACACAGGAAACTGATGATAACGGATACGTAATGTTTTATAGATGTCATTATCAGTAATAGGAGCTTTATTTTCTGGGGGGTGGGGGAAGGGTGAAGCAGAGAGAGAGAGAGAGAAGAGAAGAAGAGAGAGAAGAGAAGACACAGGAAACTGATGATAACGGATACGTAATTTTTTATAGATGTTATCAGTAATAGGAGCTTTATTATTGGAGGAGTAAGAAGGAGAGAGAGAGAGAAAGAGAAAGAGAGAGAAAGAGAGAAGAGAAGACACAAGAAAATGATGATAACTGGTACATAGTGTTTTATAGGTGTCATTATCAATAATAGGAGCTTTATTTTTGGAGGGGCTGGAAGGAGAGAGGGATAGAAAATGAGTGAGGGAGGGAATGAATGAATGAATGAATATTTATTTTTCAAGGGTAAAGAATTGGGCACGCAGGCCCGTCTTACATTCTGCCCTTCATCACTCCATCTTTCATTCTTCCCACACACTTGATTTAGTACAAATATACACATTAAATTAGGAAAAAACATATCAAAAGAGTGTAAGATTTAACTACTACATTCAAAGTAAAAGAGAAGAAGTAATTAACCTAACAAAATAGCACACATACATACTCAGACATATACATAAACAAAAATACATTATAAATACAGATCTTCTAACATATGTTTTTTTTTAAACAGACATTAAAATAATTTCTAACAATATCTAACAAGTTGCTTTTCTAACTATGTCATTTTAGTAGCTGATGGTTGGCGAGTCATGTGTTGAGAGAGTGCTGGTTATTTTATGGAGGCATATAATTACAAGCAAGTAAATAATGAAACAGGTTTGAGTTAAAGGATGAAGTATTACCAATGGACTTTAAATAGTAGGGGAGGGTGTTCCAGAGCTGTACTGCAGAGTATGCAAGGCTTTTCTTGTACAGATCAATCCTGGGTTTAGGAAGAAGACAGTTTTTTTAAACGCTGGCTATGTTTAGTGTTATACGTAAACAGTGACCACAAGTAAGGCGGAGCATTGTGCGACAGAATTCTGTGAACAAACTTAACTTTGTTAAAAATGATTCTGTATTTGAGGGGTAGAATTTTGAGTTGTTTGTGTTGATCTACAGTCTGTACTGGGTGTTTACTGGGTGTACTGGGAGAGAGAGAGAGAGAGAGAGAGAGAAAGCGAGATCGAGAGCGAGAGAGAGAGAGAGAGAGAGAGAGAGCGAGATCGAGAGCGAGAGAGAGATAGAGAAAGAAAAGAGAACAAGAATAACAACGACCTATGTTTTGAAAATGTAAAGAACTGAACATGCAAACCCGTCTAACTTCTGTCCTTTGTCCTGCAACTTTAACTCTCTTCCAGATATTCCACTTCAGAGAGGAAAAATTCATATAACAAACATTTCTAAAGCTCAAACAACAAATCTGAAAACAACGAAACATTCACATTTCACTCTTATTCACGCAGGCAATACAAGAAGTAGCAATATATATGTAACAATGTTATTCGAGTTATCTTACACGTATAATGTGTACATTTAGTTTACTATCCTTGTTTCTTGTCTTAAATACTATCATATATTTTAACCAGGAAAGGTTTTCCACCTCCAAGATCTTGTAGTGATACATCTCTTTTGTTTATCTTTTGTCTGATTTTTAAATAGTATTTTCTTAATTATTTACGAGATATTTGTTGTTTTTTTTTCTTTTTCGTTGCTGTTATTTAACTCCGGATGTAATTTATCTATTTTTAAAATAAACGTCCATCTTTATCAACACATATGTTTTATAGAATCCAAATATTGTTTTACAAATGTATTTATTTATTTACCTCTATTTTGATGCTAATTTATCAGGCTCTCTATGTCAGAACTGAATTAATAAGTTGACAATAATGAAAAACTATGTTATTGTTGTAAAATATTAATATTTTGTATTATGTATCTGTTGTGCGTTACATTTATATTTATTCAAGAATCTCGTGTAATGTAAGTTACTGTCGTTACTGTTCAGGCAACTTGACATGATTTGCTGTGTCAACATTTACAGATTTCTCTCATTTGTACGTTCCTCAAGACAGATAAATAAATGTTTTTAACAAGATAAGGTAGAGATGTTTTTTTTTAAAATCAGACTCAGTGATTGGTCTGTGAAGACCTTACACTGTGCAAACTGGGAACCTCGTATGAGGAATCCCTGTTGCTGTCATCATGTTGTCCCCCTGGTCTTTTTTTTTTTGGGGGGGGGGGGAACCTTTTTTTTTTCGAATTCAAATGAAAAAGGGTTTTAATATTTCTCTAATTTTCCGAGATTTCTCTCTCTCTCTCTCCCTCTCTCTCTCTCTCTCTCTCTCTCTCTCTCTCTCTCTAATCGTCATCTTTCTCTCCGTTGATGTACATAATTCTTTTTGGCAAAGCCTTCTCTTTCACTCTTGGGGATGTACATACGTTTTTGAATTTAAATTTACTCTCTCTTACTTCTTTCTTTCTCCCTCTCTCTCATTCCATTATTTTGCTCGCTCTTTGCTGCACCAGTCCCGAAAATGTGGCAGGACTAAACGTGCAGAAATAAAAACGAGCCTTGTTTCTGCACGTCCACACCAAATATCTGAAATCCGCGAGCAGGACCAGTAACTTGGTGTGTGTGTCCGCCTGAGTTTTAGGGATTGTGTTCAACATTATGGCTCTATAGATGTCTGCTTGTTGTGCCGTGTGTGTTTCTATTGTATTCTGTATTGTTCTTATGGCAGTGGCCACTGTTTTGCATTCGTAGAAAATGTGTTCTTCTGTTTCTAGTACGTTCCTCCTGCACATGTAACATCGTCTTATGTTTCTGTGTTTTCCTCCGTGTCTCGTGGGTGTCATATTGTATATGAGCCTGAAAGTGATTTCTCGAACTTTTGGTGTCATGTTTTTGAGATGGAGGTTTTTGAACGTGTCGGTGTAGTCTAATATGGGGTATCTAAGTCCCCTCTTGATCCTAAGGTGTAATGGTGGTGCTTGCTCTCTGACCAAGTGTTTGTATAGGTAGTTTGTTTTGTGTTGGATTAGTGTCTCGTGTCTTTGAATTGCTTGTATGCAATTCTTGTAGAATGGTGGTAGTGTACCAAAATGGTGTGCCTGCGAGTTGTTTGGTTTGACTAAGTTTAATAGTCTAAGTCCTATGTAGTAGTGAGCTAGCGGGTGTTGGTTTGGGTGTTTGATGATGCGGCCTACATGGCTTATTCTGAGTGCTTGTATTTTTGTCTCTATGTCCTGCAAGGCAATCCCTCCATGTATTTTATCCTGTATGAGGGTTTTGTGTTGTATGCTGTGTATGGTGTTTGTGAAGATAAAATTCCTGATTTGTTTGTTTATTTCTCTGACTGTCCGCTTGGGAAGGTCTAGTACTGTGGCGGTGTATATTATTTTTTGGTATTATGTATGTGTTTACTATGATGCTTCTTCCAAAAATTGTTGCCGTTTTGTATTTATATCTTTCCAACATATTTGTAATGTTCGTTTTGAGGTTGTCCCATGTGGGTTTGTGTATTTTATTTGGGTGCGATAGGAGGGTAATGCCATAAACGTGGATGTTGTCTGTGCATGCGAGACGAAAGGGGAAGTCCCTTTTATCTCGCCATTTGCCCAGACCCATGACGATTGATTTTAGACTGAGATGTTCAAGGAAAGACAATTTCAGAAAAAAAATAAAACCCAGGAAAACATGAAAGTACGAAGACTCTAATTTTGTTGTCCTGCGTCATAATATGTTCTTATGTCTTAATCACATTGTCTTTTCTTTTCTGTGTTGTCTTCTCTTTCCCGTGCTCTTCTTTCTTTGCTGTGTTCTTTTATATTGCCAGTGCTCTTCTCTCTTTATTGTGTTCTTTTCTCTTATCAGTGCTCTTCTCTCTTTAATGCGTTGTCTCTTCTTGTCCGTGTTCTTCTCTATTTACTGCATTGTCTCCTCTTGTCCGTGCTCTTCTCTCTTTACTGCGTTGTCTGCTCTTGTCCGTGCTCTTGTCTATTTACTGTGTTGTCTTCCCTGGCTGTGCTCTTCTCTCTTTACTGTGTTCTTTTCTCTTGCCAGTGCTCTTCTCTCTTTACTGTGTTCTTTTCTCTTGCCAGTGCTCTTCTCTCTTTACACCGTTGTCTCCTCTTCTCCGTGCTCTTCTCTTTTTATTTTGTTCTTTTCTCCTGCCTGTGCTCTTCTCTCTTTACTGTGTTCTTTTTTCTTGTCCGTGCTCTGTCCTCTTTACTGTGTTCTTTTCTATTGTCCGTTATTATCTCTCTTTACTGTGCTCTTTTCCTTGTCCGTGTTCTTCTCTCTTTATTGTGTTGTCTTCTCTTGGCCGTACTCTTCTCTCTTTACTGTGTTCTTTTCTCTTGTCCGTGGTCTTCTCTCTTTACTGTGTTCTTTTCTCTTGGCCGTGCTCTTCTCTCTTTACTGTGTTATTTTCTCTTGGCTGTACTCTTCTCTCTTTACTGTGTTCTTTTCTCTTGGCCGTGCTCTTCTCTCTTTACTGTGTTATTTACTCTTGTCCGTGCTCTTCTCTCTTTACTGTATGGTTTTCTCTTGTCCGTGCTCTTCTCTCTTTACTGTGTTATTTTCTCCTGTCCGTGCTCTTCTCTCTTTACTGTGTTATTTTCTCTTGTCCGTGCTCTTCTCTCTTTACTGTGTTATTTTCTCTTGTCAGTGCTCTTCTCTCTTTACTGCATTTTATCCTCTTGCCCGTGCTCTTCTCTCTTTACTGCGTTGTCTCCTCATATCCGTGCTATTCTCTCTTTTCTGCGTTGTCTCCTCTTGTCCGTGCTCTTCTCTCTTTATTGTGTTGTAGTCTCTTCTCCGCGCACTTCTTTGTTTGCTGTGTTGTCTCCCCTTGTCGGTGCTCTTCTCAGTTTACTTCGTTGTCTCCTCTTGTCCATGCTCTTCTCTCTTTACTGTGTTGTCTTCTCTTGTCCGTGCTCTTCTCCTTTTAATGTGTTGTATTCTCTTGTCCATGCTCTTCTCTCGTTACTGTCTTCTTTTCTCTTGCTAGTGCACTTCTCTCTTTACACCGTTGCCTCCTCTTGTTCGTGCTCTTCTCTCTTTAATGGGTTGTCTTCTCTTGTCTGTGCTCTACTCTCTTTATTTTGTTCTTTTCTCTTGCCTGTGGTCTTCTCTCCTTGATATGCTGTTATCTCTTGTACATGCTCTTCTCTCTTTGCTATGTTGCCATCTCTTGTACGTGCTCTTCTCTCTTTGTTATGTTGTCTTCTCTTGCCAGTGCTCTTCTCTTTTTACTATGTCAATCTTTTTTTAGACTGAATGTTCTATTTAAGTACTTTAAATGTTTGTTAGAGAAGACAGACAAGGAACAACCACAAATATAAGAAAAACAACACTATATATTTACTTAATCTCAGGTTCACAAAACATCACACGAGGGTCAGGGTGGAGTAGAAGGTTGCTTCAGGCGTGGTCTGAGGAGGCGCGAGTCTCACGTGTGTGTGTGGTGTTGACTTAAATAAATAGCAACACTTTCTACCTCTTACCTGTCGTTTTTCTTTGTAACTTTCCTGGAATTGAACTAGAGAACTCTGTCACTGATCTCTAGTAACATTTTATATTGCCCATTTTTTCTACTCGTGTGGCCATGATAAACAGCAAAGCTTGGGGTTTGGGTAGACCGGCTCCACTTTACCCCTGGTCCCCCATACTTGACAAAGGAACATACAGAGAAGAATTTGTTCAAATGAAAAACAAAATAATGCCCTCACCGTAAATAAATTTCAATATTCATTTGTCAAATAATATTTTCCATGGACTATGATATTGCTACTTGTCATGAACCAAGCCTTTGCTACTTGTCATAAACTGTGAGATTCACCTCTGCCATGTATCATTACATTGCTACTTGTCATAAACTGTGAGATTCACCTCTGCCATGTATCATTACATTGCTACTTGTCATAAACTGTGAGATTCACCTCTGCCATGTATCATTACATTGCTACTTGTCATAAACTGTGAGATTCACCTCTGCATGTATCATTACATTGCTACTTGTCATAAACTGTGAGATTCCCCTCTGCCATGTATCATTACATTGCTACTTATCATGAACTGTGAGATTCACCTCTGCCATGTATCATTACATTGCTACTTGTCATAAACTGTGAGATTCACCTCTGCCATGTACCATTACATTGCTACTTATCATGAACTGTGAGATTCACCTCTGCCATGTATCATTACATTGCTACTTATCATGAACTATGACAATGAACTTGTCATGGTCTTCAAGTACTGTTACGGGATATGGTCACCCGAGTTTGGCATAAACGTTGTTTGTTTCTGGTGGAGCTTACTAAGAAGTCAGCTTCACAGGTTGACTTTGAAAGGTTACTAAAGTCATCAATATAGAAAACTGACTTTACTTGAGGGGAAAGTACCAGGAAAAGAGCACATCTGTAAATAGTTGATAACTTTAGCAGTTTAACTAGAGCTAGTTTGTTCCGTAGTCACGTTTGTTGTTCGAGAGAGGGGTGGTAGTTGGGGAGAAAAGGCGTGGAACAGGATGATGATGATGATGACGACACCGATGATGATGATGACTATGACGACACCTACGACTACTACGATGATGATGATGATGATGATGACGATAATCTCACTATAAATGCATGTTAAGTACATGTCGGAGACACATTATTCAACACCGACTCAACCAACTATTCCTAGCAGTATTAATTACTATGCTTTTATGACTGATAAATCAAGATGTATGTCAACCATACATGTACTCTATACAGGTGATTGATGTATAGTTAAACACTACACAAGAGATTGATGTATACTTATACTCTACACAGGGTATGGATATATACTTGTACTCTACACAAGGTATGGATATATACTTGTACTCTACACAGGGTATGGATGTATACTTGTACTCTACACAGGGTATGGATGTATACATGTACTCTACACATGGGATTGTTACCTGTACTCTATTCAGGGGTTGGATGTATAAATGTACTCTATACAGGGAATTGACGTATGCGTGTACTCTATTCAGGAAATTTGATTTGATATATAGATGTACTTTATTCAGGCGATTGAATAATGCTCCAACTTTATAAATGGGAGTGACGTATACATGTACTCTAAACAGGGGATTGATGTTTTATGTACTCTAAACAGGGGATTGATGCTTACAAGTACTATAAACATGGTATTGATGTATACATGTACCCTAAACAGGGAATTAATGCTTACATGTACTCTAAAGAGGGGATTGATGCTTACAAGTACTATAAACATGGTATTGATGTATACATGTACCCTAAACAGGGGATTGATGCTTACATGTACTCTAAACAGGGGATTGATGCTTACATGTACTCTAAACAGGTGATTGATGCTTTCATGCACTTTAAACAGGGGATTGATGCTTACATGTACTCTAAACAAGGCTTTGATGCTTACATGTACTCTAAACAGGGCTTTAATGCTTACATGTACTCTAAACAGGGGATTGATGCTTACATGTACTCTAAACAGGGTATTGATGCTTATATGTACTCTAAACACAAAAAAGCAGGTGCAAAAATTTAAGTAACTTGGAGTAGTAATAACTTCAGATGGGAAATGCATAACAGAAATTAGGAACATAATAGGCCAATCGAAGACTGCGCTTCAGAGAATGAGAAACATATTAGTTAACACATCTTTATCAATGAATGTTAGAAAACGAGTCCTAAAATGCTATATTGAACATATCTTGTTATATGGAAGTAAATCATGAACAATAGGCAAGTCTGCACAAAAATCATTGGAAGCAGCAGAAATGTGGTTTATTAGAAGAATGTTGCGAATCCTCTGGACAGCAAAAATAACTAATGAAGAATGTATGAGAAGAGCTTTAGAGACAAAAAGTCTTGTCAAAAAGATAAGAGAGAGACAGTGTACTTTCATAGGACATGCAATGAGAAGAGGGGACATTGAAAATATTATAACAACAGGAAAAATAGAAGAAAGAAGATCATGAGGAAGACCAAGAGAAATGGTATTGAACAGTCTGACGGGATGGTGTGAAAGGAGATCACCAACTGAACTGATGGCCTACATGAAGGACCCTGAACTCTGGAGAAGCATAATAGCCAACGCCAGTCGGCACGGCACTTCATGATGATGATGCATATGACTCTAAACATGGTATTGATGCATACATGTACTCTAAACAGGGGATTGATACATACATGTACTCTAAACAGGGGATTGATACATACATGTACTCTAAACAGGGGATTGATACATACATGTACTCTAAACAGGGGATTGATGCATACATGTACTCTAAACAGGGGATTGATACATACATGTACTCTAAACAGGGGATTGATTCATACATGTACTCTAAACAGGGGATTGATGCATACATGTACTCTAAACATGGGATTGATACATACATGTACTCTAAACAGGGGATTGATACATACATGTACTCTAAACAGGGGATTGATACATACATGTACTCTAAACAGGGGATTGATACATACATGTACTCTAAACAGGGGATTGATGCATACATGTACTCTAAACAGGGGATTGATACATACATGTACTCTAAACAGGGGATTGATTCATACATGTACTCTAAACAGGGGATTGATGCATACATGTACTCTAAACATGGGATTGATACATACATGTACTCTAAACAGGGGATTGATGCATACATGTACTCTAAACAGGGGATTGATACATACATGTACTCTAAACAGGGGATTGATGCATACATGTACTCTAAACAGGCGATTGATGCATACATGTACTCTAAACATGGTACTGATGCATACATGTACTCTAAACAGGGGATTGATACATACATGTACTCTAAACAGGGGATTGATGCATACATGTACTCTAAACAGTGTATTGATTTGTACATTACTTTAAATTGGAGACTTGTGTATACATGAAGTTTAATCAGTGGATTGATGTATACATATAATCTACACAGAGTTTTGATGTATACATGTACTCTATTCAGTGGATTGACTATTACATGTACCATATACAGGGGATTGCTGTATACATGTACTTTAAAGAGGGGATTGATTTATACTTGTCCTAAACAGAGGGGATTGATGTATACATGTACTCTACACAGGGGATTGATGTATTCATGTACTCTACACAGAGGATTGATGTATACATGTACTCTACACAGAGGATTGATGTATACATGTACTCTACACAGGGGATTGATTTAAACATGAACTATTTCAGGGGATTGATGTATACATGTACTCTACACAGGGGATTGATTTAAACATGTACTATTTCAGGGGATTTATGTATACATGTACTCTACACAGGGGATTGGTGTATACATGTACACTACACAGGGGATTGATTTAAACATGTACTATTTCAGGGGATTGATGTATACATGTACTCTACACAGGGGATTGGTTTAAACATGTACTATTTCAGGGGATTGATGTATACATGTACTATTTCAGGGGATTGATGTATGCATGTACTCTACACAGGGAATTGATGTATACATGTACTCTACACAGGAGATTTATCTATACATGTACTCTACACAAGGAATTGATGTAAACCTGTACTATTTAATAAAATTGATGTCTAAATGTGCTCTGTACAAGGGATTGAATTATACATGTACTGTACACAGGGAATTGATGTATACATGAGTTCTACACAGGGTACTGACTTTTTCATATACTATACACAGGGAATTGATGTATCTTGTAAACTACACAGGCGATTGATGTATTCATGTACTCTACACAGAGAAGTGATGTCTATTTCTTCTCTACACAAGGAATTAGTGTACATTTGTACTCTATACAGGGGAATGATATATACATACATGTTCTCTAAACAGGGGAATGATACATACATGTTCTCTAAACAGGGGATTGATGTATACATGTACCCTAAACACGGAATTGATTTATACATGTACTCTAAAATGGGAATGTCATATAAATCTACTATAAACAGAAGTTGATGTATACATATAATCTAAACAGTGGATTGATGTATACGTGCACTCTTTACAAGGGATTGATATAAACATGTACACTAAACTAGGGATTGATGTATTGATGAATTATAAATAGGGGATGGATGTATATGCGTATTATATACAAGTGGATTGGTGTATACTTTACTCTATACAGGGGATTGATGTATATTTGTACTGTATATAAGTGATTGTTTTATATTTATACTCTATACATGTGATTGTTATATTTTGTACTCTATACATTGAACTGATGTATGTTTGTACTGAATACAGGAGATTGATGTATAGTTGTACTCTTTCCTGGGGACTGATGTATATGTGTACTATATACAGAGGATTAATGTATACTGTTGCTCTATACATGCGATTGATGTATATTTGTACTTTATAGATGTGATTGATGTATACTTGTTCTCTATATAGGGGATTGATGTATAACTGTGCTCTGTACAGGGATTTGATGTATACATGTACTCTATATTCGGGGGATTGATGTATACTTTTGCTCTGTAAAGGGTAATAATATATAAATGCACTCTATACTGGGAATTAATATATACTTTCACTCTATGCATGGGATTGATGTGTACTTGTATTATGTACAGCTGATTAATATATACATGTACTATACACAGGAAATTGGTGCATACGTGAACTCTATAACGAGGATTGATATATATATTTTTTTCTATATAGAGGGCTGATGTATACATGTACTCTATCCATGAGATTGATGTATACTTTAGCTCTATAAAAAGGATTGATGTATACATGTACTCTATACAGAGGATTGATGTATCTTACATATTACATCCTTCCCATGTCGTTAAACATCACATAGGACTGGCATGGTTGTTTTCAAAGTTGCCCTGTTTTCTGAGAGTTTTTCAACTTCATCAAGGGATGTTACGCCCACCATATTGGCCTTTCTTAACAATGTCCCATTTAGAGTTTCACGTGGTCGACCTCTTTTTCTTCGGCCTGTTGTGTTCCACTTGATAGCTTGTTTTGGTATTCTCTGATTGTTTCTTCTCGTCACATAACCTACATATGTCCATCTTCTTTTTCTGATCACCCATCAGACAGGTTGTTGTTTGCTCACCTGACTTATCTCTGTGTTGCACTGTTCCGAGATTTCATAACGGCAGGGTCTTTCACAATCTAGAGTCGCCTCTAGATGGGTCTCAGGATGAGGTTGTTGGTCTCATGCCAAACTCACGTTTTACGATGTGTGGCGACACACAAGACTCATATGCAAGAATGCTCGCAGGAGAGTTACAAATCTTCCGCCATCATTACGTCACCCGGAAGCAAAAACGTAGTGATTCTTGTACCCTGTACAGGTGCTGATGTATACATGTACTCTATACAGGGTTGATGTGTGTATATATATATATATATATATATATATATATATATATATATATATATATATATATATATATACAGGGTTGATGTATGCACATTAACATTAATTTCTCATTATCTCAATATTTCCACAAAGTCCATGCCTATTGTAATCTTATGATAACTACCAATGTTCTTTTAAAGTAATAAACCAAAATTATATTGTCCTATGTTATCTATATTAGAAGTACAGAAAGATCTCTACTTATGCTTCATTGATTACACCACGGCATTTGACAAGGTGTTGCGGCAAGGATGTGTACTATCTCCAGACTTTTTTTCTCTGTACAGCGAGAATATTCTAAGAAGAATCATCACAGAACCAGGCATAAAAATTGGAGGATACTTCTTCTTCTTCTTCGTTCACTTCTACCACCAAAACCGCACTGTGATCCTACTGAATTTACGTCTGTGGTCCTCGTTAGGTCCCGTGGTCTCCTGTGTGGCCCCGGAAAGGACCATACGAGATCCACGAGAGGACTACATGGGGTTCAGAGTATCACAGGGCTTTAGCCTGTAATCTTGGTGGGTCTCAGAAACGGGATTGCGTGACACCGTGGTTTTCATTGCACCATTTAGTCTACGGTTGGACTTTCTCACCGGAAGACCTCGACGTGTTTAAGATATCAGCGCAACCCAGCCGGGTGAGAGGTGGTTGCCCGTCCGGTCCAGAGTTGGACTTTCTCACCGGAAAACCTCAGCGTGATTAGGATACGCAAACATCCCCGCCGGGTGAGAGGTGGTTGCCGATCTAGACTGCCCTGGTCCAGTGTCTCCGACTTCAGCATTTTGCGGTCGTGGCCGCTAGCCTTCCTAGTTGTGACCAGGATGGAGCTTTTGTCCAGGAGGACGAATCCTCGCCACTAGTGACTTTTACCCCTGGGTTGAGCCGGTTTAGGCATATTATCCCAGTATGGGCGTGTTTGGGACGTGACCGACCTCTAGAGCAGAGGTACTGTGACATGCATAGCTTCAAGATTCACCCCTGGTGTGAGCCAGTTTAGGCAAAATTCACCAGTATGGATGTATATCATGCGTGACCGACCTCTAGAGCGGAGGTGGCATGACATGTCTAGCCATCAAGTTCCACCCCTGGTGTGTGCCGGTTTAGGCATATTTCACCAGTGTAGGTGTATTTCGGACGTGGCCGGCCTCTAGAGCAGAGGTGCCGTGGTATGTATAGCTCTCGTAGCGATACTACTGGACATACCGATTAAACTTCACTTTATCCTTTCCACCACCTTTTCACATCGGCGCCGCACAGCAACCTTTATTTCTTTTCCGCATTTTCTTCCTTGACCGGGAGGAGCTTCACTCTACGCACGGCATTCGAAGAGTCTCGCCAGCAGTGTCTTAACCTCTGGGACAAGCCGGTTCATGCATTTCACCTGATAATGACTGCACTCAGGACGTGGCCGACCTGAGCAGAGGTGCTGTGATTTGACTGTTTGCTTCGCTTTATCCTTTCTACCACCTTTTCCGCAGTGATGCTTTGCAGCAACCCCATTTGCACCTTTCTTCATTGGCCGGGAGGAGCACCGCTCCACGCACGGCAACTGAAGAATCTCGCCAACAGCGATTGGATGATACAATATTAACAACCTTCGGTATGCTGACGACACAGTACTGTTAGCTGAGAACCAACAAGACCTGCAAAATCTCTTGGATAAAGTCGTCAAAGAAAGTGAACAGAAAGGCCTTACTTTGAACATCAAAAAGACAGAGACTATGGTTATGTCTAAGAAACAGAATCCACCAGCACGCAGTATTAAATTAAACGGAACCATTCTAAAGCAGGTGCAGAAATTCAAATACCTTGGGGCAGTAATACTTTCAGATGGGAAATGCAGAACAGAAATTAGGAACAGAATAGGCCAAGCAAAGACTGCATTTCAGGGAATGAGAAACATATTAGCTAACACATCTTTATCAATGAATGTTAGAAAACGAGTCCTAAAATGCTATATTGAACCTATCTTATTATATGGAAGTGAATCATGAACAATAGGCAAGTCTGTACAAATATTATTGGATTCAGCAGAAATGTGGTTTATTAGAAGAATGTTGCGAATCCTCTGGACAGCAAAAATAACTAATGAAGAATGTATGAGAAGAGATGGAGAGACAAAAACCTTGTCAAAAGGATAAGAGAGAGAGACAATGTACTTTCATAGGACATGCAATGAGAAGAGGGGGCATTGAAAATATTATAACAACAGGAAAAATAGAAGGAAGAAGATCAAGAGGAAGACCAAGAGAAATGATACTGGACAGTCTGACGGGATGGTGTGAAAGGAGATCACCAACTGAACTGATGGCCTGCATGAAGGATCGGGTACTCTGGAGAAGCATAATAGCCAACGCCAGTCGGCACGGCACCTGATGATGATGATGATGATGTCTTCTATATCACTGGAACTGCTGGCTGCTGGTCTATGTAGGCCATGCGGTGACAACGTCTGGCACAACATCGAGTCTGATTATAGGAACTATTTTTCTTTCTGTGCCTGACTGGATGCTAAAAATCAGGGTTTGTATAGCACTGTCTCAGCCGACTACACCACCTTGGAGACTATGATGATCCCTGCATCGTTCTTTTATGTAGGCTATACCTGTTACTTTGAGTACCAACCAGTAGGTCAGACATGTTTTCCTCAGCTAAGACTAGTAAGTCAGATATAGTTGGCCAGCTAAGACTAGTAAGTCAGATATAGTTGGCCAGCTAAGACTAGTAAGTCAGATATAGTTGGCCAGCTAAGACTAGTAAGTCAGATATAGTTGGCCAGCTAAGACTAGTAAGTCAGATATAGTTGGCCAGCTAAGACTAGTAAGTCAGATATAGTTGGCCAGCTAAGACTAGTAAGTCAGATATAGTTGGCCAGCTAAGACTAGTAAGTCAGATATAGTTGGCCAGCTAAGACTAGTAAGTCAGATATAGTTGGCCAGCTAAGACGCTAGTACGTTAGCTATGGTTGGCCAGCTAAGACTCTAGTATGTCAGATATAGTTGGCCAGCTAAGACGCTAGTACGTTAGCTATGGTTGGCCAGCTAAGACTCTAGTATGTCAGATATAGTTGGCCAGCTAAGACGCTAGTACGTTAGCTATGGTTGGCCAGCTAAGACTCTAGTATGTCAGATATGGTTGGCCAGCTAAGACTCTAGTATGTCAGCCATTTCCAGATCGTCAACGATGTCTTGCAGCCATCTTCGTTTCGGTCTTCCTCTTTTTCTTTTCCCATTATGTACCCTTCCAATACGGTCTTCTCTCTAAATTATCACGACGTTTAATGTGTCCAAAATATTTAAGTTTTCTCTCTTTAATCCTCTTTACTAGCCAGCCTTCTTCTTCTCTAGTATGTCAGCTATGGTTGGCCAGCTAAGACTCTAGTATGTCAGCTATGGTTGGCCAGCTAAGACTCTAGTATGTCAGCTATGGTTGGCCAGCTAAGACTCTAGTATGTCAGCTATGGTTGGCCAGCTAAGACTCTATTATGTCAGCTATGGTTGGCCAGCTAAGACTCTAGTATGTCAGCTATGGTTCCCCAACAATGGCTCTATTATGTCAGCTATGGTTCTTCAATCTTTAAAGCACGTTACTCGGGGATTCCATCTTCTACTCGTCTGCTTCTGTATAGATGTAAACTGTAGATGTAAGCTTGTTGCTTATAGTTGTTCATCTCTCTGTCAGTTTCACTATTGTCCACTGTACTAATGTTCTTTCTTACTTTACTGTTAGCTTTTAACTCATTTTAATCCACGACTGTTCTATGTTGTTATGTGTCTGTTTTGTTATTTACTTCACAGACTTACTTGGTCCCAGATACGTTCATCCTCTCTCAGTGGCAATAGTAATACAGAAACAGCAACTTTATAATTTGAAGTGACTTTAATGATGCACGGGGTGACGATGTGTCGATCAGCGATATGACGAGAATGACAAGGCATCAATAAACTCCGTGAACACAAGACTGGAGGTAATTTACAATTCTACGACATATGTTCCCAGCAGACGTTTCTAGCCATCATAACATCCTACCACACACTGTTCTACAACTCTTTCCTTAATGACTACATTTCTAACATCCTAAATCTACATCTTGTCCAGGCGATACACAGAACACTATTGTCCCTCATTCATGTTATTTCTCTCTCATCGTATCTTTTCTCTGTCATACCTTAACCGTGACCCTCGTGCAACCCGAGATAAAGCAGATGGACTCTTCTCACAAACAGCTGATTACTTTAGAAGATAACTCATTTTATACAAATGTTCCAATTCTCAGATGAGTTATCTATCTTACATCCTAGCATTCAATATATTGCTATAGATATCTCAAACCCCCCTAAGCAGAGTTTTACAGAAAGGAAAACTCTCAAAAAGATAATTAATCACATTAATCACTATCCAACACACCCTTAGTTCGACCCACAAGGTGTACCAATCGGTTTTGAAACCGGTCAGGTTTAAGGAACTCAACAGTTCAGCCCATATAGATTTTTTTTTCCAATCCAGTAATATAACTCAGGCATGCGGAATATTCTGTCTCTCTCATCAAGGGCAACAGCCTGGGTATTAACAAACCACACTGCGGACTCAATCATAGAAAGTTACTCTCGCCTGGCTACCATTTCTCTATCAGTTATCCAATATCTCTTTATAGACATTAGCTTTACTGCTGCCTTTATACAATATCTCTTTATATACATTAGCTTTACTGCTGCCTTTATACAATATCTCTTTATATACATTAGCTTTACTGCTGCCTTTATACAATATCTCTTTATATACATTAGCTTTACTGCTGCCTTTATACAATATCTCTTTATATACATTAGCTTTACTGCTGCCTTTGTACAGCATTCAAATAACTGCCTACTCTCATGTGTCTAACTAACACCATGAGCAGTAGAGTATTTATTACATATGCACTCTCCATAACCAACCATCCTATATCTGGCTCATGAATATCCACAACCTGCACAGAACAGGGTATATGTGCACACGGGTAATATAACAATCCAACCTATATCTGTCACATGAGATACTCGCAACATTAGCAGAACTGGAAAATGAGTAAATTGTGTATGAGTAACGATTACACCAAGGATACCCGCCTTACAATAAGTCCTCCCAAATGACTATATGCCACGTACCATATGTACGGGCCCAAAATGGAATAATCTATGTCTAATACAAGACCCCTGCGATAAACTTGCCATAGCCGTGACCCCATGCAAGCTCTGCATGTGTCGGGTGATGAAAAATCGCACGCACGCACGCACACACGCACACACACACACACACACACACACATATATATATATATATATATATATATGGCAAACCTCCATCATACTCCAGTCCGAGTTATGTAACGTCTAATTCTGTAACTACCCATCAGTAAGCATTAAGCTCGTTCTAACGGTAAACACTTATCCATCTGTCCTGTAAATCACGAATTGGTTGGCTTTTCTCTCTGAACAGTATAACCACCAGAACAGGACATCTCTGGGAAAGGCATTTGATTCAGGTACCCATTTCACTTCTTTGAAACACAGGATACCTGGTCTCAGTGTTATAGTCTCATTTCAGTCAATATCGGGTCTGTTACCTGTAAGACATTCTCAGAATAACAACATCTCTAATCAGTAGCATCTATCACTAGTTGTATGTCCGAAAACAAACGACTTTACTGCCAAAAGAACACAGGTTAGTGACATACACAACAATAAAATTGTGTTTGTAATAATGTCAAAAACAAGTCACTTAAATGGATATTTCATCCAGCATACTGTTCATTATTGTCAGTTGACAAAAGTGACAACTCTGCTATCCAGTAATAGTTTCCATAAGTGCTAGGAATGTCAACGCACTCAAAGATATATGTCCTATGTAATTCAGTTCAGTTCAGATGCAAATAAACCGAGTTCGTAGTTGAAATTGTAATGATCTTGCTAGGGTAACAAGCACAACAGTAGGAGTCGACCTCCGCGGGACAACTATCAAACACGAACAGACAACTGTGTGAGACTGAAACTTCACAAACATTATCCAAGGCCAAACGATTCCACTCAGGCAAGGCAAACAGCGGGCTTCAGTCTGGAGAGCCAAGAAGTGGCCCTTTCTCCATGCAGACAAGTACAGGATGTAGGCTCAGACTTACCTTGAGATACCGTCACTGCAACATATGACTACCCGACAGAGACTGGTGCCACAATTCCCGTGGATACCGTCGTGGCTGCACGAGGCCGAGTAAACTGGGTGCATGTATCTGGACAACTTGAAATCTGTTTCTTGTTACGACAGCGAAATACAAGAAAATAAATCCGAGTAGCGAGTGTGGCCGGCTTAAGCAGAGTACCATATAGGCTACCTCTGCGCCATAACGATGTAGAATACAGTGGATAACTTTCAGCCTAGTAATTAGTATCAGAACTGTGAAAACAAGTGGTAGAGTCCAGAATGTCTGTACAAAGTGCGCCAGGCACCTGCGCCCACATTGTAGCCTTGACATAGTGCCAGTCACAAGCCAGGAATGTACACGTTTTCTGTGATTATGGGCTGAACCCCAATTTCAAACAGGTTTCGGACGTCAAAACCAGCGCCAGTCGCGATCAACAATTAAAGCAAGTTACTCTGGGATTATATCTTCTACTCGTCTGCTTCTGTATAAATGAAAACTGTAGACGTAAGCTTGTTGCTTATAGCTATTCATCTCTCTGTCAGTTTCACTATTGTCCACTGTACTAATGTTCTTTCTTACTTTACTGTTAGCTTTTATCTCATTTTAATCCACGACTGTTCTATGTTGTTATGTGTCTGTTTTGTTATTTACTTCACAGACTTACTTGGTCCCAGATACGTTCATCCTCTCTCAGTGGCAATAGTAATACAGAAACAGCAACTTTATAATTTGAAGTGACTTTAATGATGCATTGGGTGACGACGAGTCGATGAGCGATATGACGAGGACGACAAGGCATCAACAAACTCCGTGAACACAAGACGACGTAATTTACAATTCTACGACATATGTTCCCGGGAGATGTATGTCAGCTATGGTTAGCCGGATCTTACACTAGTATGTCAACTATATTTAGCCGGATCTTACACTAGTATGTCAGCTATAATTAGCCGAACCTTACACTAGTATGTCAACTATATTTAGCCGGATCTTACACTAGTATGTCAGCTATAATTAGTCGAACCTTACACTAGTATGCCAGCTGTAGTTAGCAGGACCTTACACTAGTATGCCAGCTGTAGTTAGCAGGACCTTACATTAGTATGTCAGTTATGGATAGGCGGACCTTACACTGATATCAGTTGTGTTTAGATGGACCTTACAGTTTTATGTCAACTACTGTTCAAAAGCTCAACCTAGTATGTCAGCTATAGTTAGCAGGACCTTACACTAGTATGTCATCTATGATTCGTCGAACCTTACACTAGTATATCAGCTCTGGTTCGCCAGCACTGACTTTAGTATGTCAGCCATGGTTCACCGGACCTTACACTAGTATGTTAACCATAGTTCACCGGACTTTACACTAGTATGTCAACCATGGTTCACCTGACCTTACACTATTATGTTAACTATGGTTCACCGGACCTTACACTAGTATGTCAACCATGGTTCACAGGACCTTACACTAGTATGTCAGCCATTGGTCACCGCACCTTACACTAGTATGTCAACCATGGTTCACCGGACCTTACACTAGTATGTCAACCATGGTTCACCGGATCTGACACTAGTATGTCAGCTATGGATCAGTGACTGCTACATCGTTCAAGATCTTCACCCCTCCCCCCCCCCCCATCTTATTTGATTATTGTCCAGACTTACAAACATAACTTGTTGAGGCTTATATTTTTAAGAATAAAAAACGTACAAAAGTTCAGTTTTAAAGAAATATTTAGTTTCTAAGAAGAAGGCAGGATAACTTCTGTATAATACCTGACCCCGTCTACGTAATTCAGTGCAGTGCTTCTTGTAGGAGAGGCTGCAGAGGGTAGGTAACTCTGGCTATAAAACGAAAGAAAAAGAAAATAGCATTTAAACGTGAAATAATCTCAGTCTTCTGGAAAAGACGTTTAGTTTACTTCAAGCTAGAGGACACTTAAAGAAAGTACACATTTCATTTTATGAAAGACTTTGGTTATTTAACTATAAAATGCTTTCTTTTCATAAAATGACTTGTAAAGGTTATCTCAGCTCGTAAAACTCCGTGCTATACAGATCTTTACCTGCAATTGTGCACATGTTTAAATTTAAATAGGGCGTGGTACATCAAGTGGAGCGTGACAGCTCCTAAACCTTAAAAGCTTAAACGTTAAATAGAGTGTGACACTACCTAACCGTTAAGTGAATAGTGACAAAAAAGAAACTATGTGTTGCATGTGGCAAAGATAAAAACACTTTCAGAATTTTCTCGTCAGGCTCAGCGCTGCTAGAATTTTTCCAGTTCCAAGTCAACATCTAAAATATTACTTCTTGACAATAAAAGAAGAAACAGGTGAAAAACAGCAGAAAGAAAAAAGAGAAAAATAAGAATGAAACGAGTAAGAGTTTTAACGAAAGAGAGAAAGACAGAGAATACAGAGTTACAAAAAGAAGATAGAGTGAATAAAAGGGAACTAATGAAGGACGTTGAGTTTGGATGAAAGAAAGAATAAGGATAAGAGAAAGAATAAGGATAAGAGAAAGAATAAGGATAAAAGAAAGAGTAAGGATAAAAGACAGTAAGGATAAGAGACAGAGTAAGGATAGGAGAAAGAGTAAGAATGAGAAAAAGTGTAAGAATGAGAGAAAGATTAAGGATGCAGTTGAAATATCAATAAATCATAAGAGAAGTACAACTGAATATGATGGAGAAGAACAAAAAGGATGGTACGAGAAAAAGAAAGAAGAGTATCAGTAACAAAACAGTAACAGGAAGAAGAGGTCAAAGAGTTATGTATCAATATCAGAAGCAGGAAGAAGAGTTAGAGGAGTTATGTAACAATATCAGTACCAGAAAGAAGAGGAGTTATGTAACAATCTGAATAAAAGGAGGAAGAGTTAGAAGAATTATATAACAACCTGAGTAACAGTAAGATGGGTTTAAAGAGTTATGTAGCAGTATCAGTAACAGGAAGAAGAGTGAGAAGAATTATATAAGAATCTGAGTAAAGAGTAGAAGAATTAGAAGAGTTATGTAACAATATCAGTAACAGAAAGAAGAGTTAGAAGAGTTATATAACAATCTGAGTAACATGAAGAATTGTTAGAACAGTGTGTAACAATCATAAAGTTACTGAAAAAAGTGAGAAAGAAAAAAATGAGAAAGAAAAAAGTGGTGATACAAGAAATGCAAGGTTCAAGTTTCAGAACTCAGACGCTGGCGTCATTGCATTGAAGAGAGCGGCGTATATTCTCCGCCATATGTCGCAGCATCCGTCCAAGAGTATGTCTGCAAATAGTTCACATCAATTGTTGTTTGTTTACGGTGCGTTTTCTGTTACGTAGTTCAGATTTTCTATCAGCACCCTTAACTTGTCCTAGCTCCAGCAATCTCTTCACAGCAACGTTGTACTTCTATTCCCGCTCTTCATTTTCCTGCAGCCTTTCCATGTTCTAAGGACTGTAATAGCCGGAGGTGGGGTGGAGGATACGCTCTCCACTCCAATGGCGTGCGTCTCAAACAGCCTCTGACAGTCAAATCCAGCTCCTGGCCTTCTCGTGGCGGAACTGTTTAAACTGACAGAAGAAGGGGCGAAAGGCGAGTATTTGGCGCCTGAAAACCAGACGCTTCGGGTAGATGAGACTCGTTACCCGTGGTTGGTAGCTCATCTAGGAGAAGGAAAACTCTGATTTCAGACCCCCTGCTGCATTATAGGGTAGGCTCTGGCCAGAGTCAAAGTTTAGTGAAGTAAACCATAAATAAACCGGTGGAAGGCAAGGGAAAACCAGCACAGTACATTCCTAAGAACAATCATGACAATCCACAATTCTTTGAATCATAACGACGTTAATGGAGGTTCCAGTGGAACCATCTCGTTCGGTGGGGATAATCACGTCCGACAGGTGATACCAGATCTTCATCCAACTACTGCACACAAAGAAAACAAAAGCAACACCACAGTAATTGCAACAAGGAATATTAGAACATTAACAGAACTTGGAAAACTGGAAAACATCGAACAAGAAATTAAAAGAATGGAAATTAACACCCTTGGTTTATGTGAAATGAGATGGACTGGAGCAGGAAGCAGAGATCTTAAACACTTCAAAATAATATATTCCGGCGAAACCAGTGTAGAAAAGGAGTTGGCATAATACCGGATAAGAAGATAGCAAGAACTGTAAGAGGTTTCAGGTGTATATCGGACAGAGTGTTAATGGTTAAATTACAGGCCCACCCAATAAACACAAATCTCATCCAAGTATACGCACCAACTTCAGAAAGCTCTGATGATGAGATAAAAGAATTTTACAACAGTCTGGACATGGCAATGAAACAGTGCAAACCACGGGAAGTAAACTTTGTGCTGGGTGATTTAAACGCGAAAGTAGGGACTGAACAAGACAATGAAGCTACTGGCAAGTATGGACTAGGTATCAGAAATATAAGAGGAGAGATGTTGATTGAGTGGGCAGAAAAGAATAAAACGATAATGGGAAATATTTCGTTTCAACAACACCCAAGGCGACTATGGACATGGAAAAGCTCAAATAATAACATACGTAACCAGACAGATTACATTATGACCAACAGAAGATTCAGGAACTCACTAATATCTGTGAAAACAAGACCAAACGCAGACTACAACAGTGACCACATCCCAATCATAGGAAAAATGAGAATCAGGCTAAAGAGGTTAAAGGTAGCAGATAAAATCAAAGAACTAGATAGAGAGCTCTTACGGAAAGATAAATAAATATATAGAACAATATAGGATCATAGTACAAAATAAATATAATGCTATAGAGAAGATTGAAACGATTGATGAACAATGGCATATGCTCAAAGACTCTATTCAGCTAACATCTATCGAAATCCTAACTTCAAATAAAAGACAAGCTAAACAGGGGTGGATGACAGAAGAAATTTTGCAACTAATAGATCGGAGAAGAAGTCTTGAAAAAGATAAAGATGAATATGACAAATTAAATAAAGAAATAAGACACAACTGCAATAAAGCTAAGGAGGAGTGGCTAAATAAGAAATGTAATGAAATAAAGACACAACATCATAGAAACACAAGAGATACGTACAAACAAATAAAGGAGTTAACAAACAAAAGGACATACCACAAGACTGGTTGCCTGAAGTCAAAGGAGGGGCATACAATAATTGCAAATACATTAGAGAACTCTATGAGGACAATAGAAGCGACATAGATATACGAAATAATAATGAAGGGCCTCCCATTTTAAAACCAGAAGTGGAAGAAGCCATCAAACACAACAACAAAGCACCAGGACCAGATAAAATCACCAAAGAAGAATTGGAAGCATTAGGCGAGCTTGGCATAGAAACAATTACCAGATTGTTGAATTATATATATATATATATATATATATATATATATATAACAGTAAATATGTCCCACCAGACCTTTTACAATCAGTGTTCATTGCCCTACCAAAGAAACAAGGTGCAGTTGAATGTGAATACCATCGGACCATTAGTCTTATGAACCATGTTACTAAAATCCTACTTCGTATTTTTATGAGAAGGGTCAGGAGCAAAATAAAACCAGAAATTGCTGAAGAACAGTGCCGCTTCGTAGAAGGAAAAGGTACAATTAACGCCATATATATATATAATAAGAACATTCATGGGGATATCAATATAAGTAAAGATATACTTATGCTTCATTGACTACTGTAAAGCATTTGATAAATTGAGACACAGAGAAATTATAAAAATGCTGGAAGGCATCAACATAGAAGGAAAAGATCTGAAACTTATCAAAAACATACTGGCAGCAATCAGCAGCTATGAAGGTTGAGAACCAAATAGGAACATTCCAAGTCATAAAATTTGAAGTGAGACAAGGATGTGGTCTCCTGACCTCTGTTACTTGTACAGCGAAAACATAATGAGAAATATAGAGAACATGTCAGGAACATCAGTTGGTGGGTACAACCTTAACAACTTAAGATATGCAGATGACACAATTCTCATTGCTAAAAGTGAAGGGAAGCAACAGGCTCTTCTGGACGTCGAGGTTCGTGAAAGTAAAAGTAAAGGTCTCAATCTGAATAAAAAGAAGACTGAAGTGATGGTCATCTCAAAGAAAAGAATACCACCAAATTGTAGCATTACCATCGATGGCACAGAACTGAAGCAAGTTGATAGATTCAAGTACTTAGGAACAATTATAACAACTTATGGGAAACTTCACAACGAAATAAAAAGCAGACGTGCTTAGGCCAAGTCAGCATTCCAGCCAATGAGAATCATCTTGTGCAACTGATCCATATCAATGAAAACAAGATTCCGAGTACTTAAATGTTACATCGAGCCAATTTTGTTTTATAGGTGTAAAGTATGGTCTATCAATAAGAGAATACAGAGAGAAATGGAGGCCATGGAGATGTGGTTTATAAGAAGGATGTTGAAGGTACCATGGGCAGCCAAGAAACCCAATGAAGAAGTCTTAAGAGAGGCTGGAGTTAAAAGGCAAATTACAGCAAAGATCAGAGGCAGACAAGCGAGATTTATAGGACATTTCCTGAGAATATGAAAACTGGAACAAACTGTGGCAACTGGAAAAACTGAAGGAAGAAGAAACAGAGGAAGAGAGAGAGAGAGAGAGAGAGAAGTTAATGGATGGGCTGTAAGTGTGGCTAGGAAGTAAGTCGCCTGTGGATCTCGTAATCAAGTCTAAAGACAAGGAATTGTGGAGAGAAATGATGGCCTAAGCCACGCGGCATGGCACTTGACTTGACAAAAGTCCAAACACTTCTGCTGTTCTGAGTTACTGAGCCATCTGTACATATTACCGTGACGGAAGACCCACAGTGATGCTGGGTGAGGTCTTGAACCCAAAGTTCAACTGCTCCCTGTGCCCAGTCTCTACATTCACGGCCCTTGTGTTAGCTGAGGTCGGTCATGTACCCGTAACTAGTCATCACCTCTAGGCACCTCATCTAGATTGGAAATTGACTTTATCGTATCCTCCGTCTCAACCATCCAAGATCTGCATCTTCCCTTTATCAACCTCAAATCTTTATGGAGAGGATGGTCCTTCATGCCAGCAACCCTGATGCATACCTTTACTTGAGCATAACTGTTTAGATTTCACACTCAACATATCAAGCAGATATGTACATCTTCCATATCATCCATTCTCCATTCTTTCCATATCGTCATTTATTATTTGATAATTTCCCTCATACATACGTCTTACATTGCATGTTCCTACTCTTATTTTTATTTTTAGTTTGATGTAGGAGTTTTCCTTGGTAACACTATCAGGATTTTGTCCGTCATCACAATTACTAGTACTGACCTCTGTCTCACACTCTTCCCCAGTGCTAACATTAGATCTATCTGGCCTGGGGGAACTCACACTCTTCCCCAGTGTTAACATTAGATCTATCTGGTCTGGGGGAACTCACACTCTTCTCCAGTGTTAACATTAGATCTATCTGGTCTGGGAGAATCACACTCTTCCCCATTGTTAACATTAGATCTATCTGGTCTTGGGGACTCACACTTTTCTCCAGTGTTAACATTAGATCTATCTGACCTGGAGGACTCACACTCTTCCCCAGTGTTAACATTAGATCTATCTGGTCTGGGGGACTCACACTCTTCCCCATTGTTAACATTAGATCTATCTGACCTGGAAGACTCACACTCTTCCCCATTGTTAACATTAGATCTATCTGACCTGGAGGACTCACACTCTTCCCCAGTGTTAACATTAGATCTATCTGGTCTGGGGGACTCACACTCTTCCCCATTGTTAACATTAGATCTATCTGACCTGGAGGACTCACACTCTTCCCCAGTGTTAACATTAGATCTATCTGACCTGGAGGACTCACACTCTTCCCCAGTGTTAACATTAGATCTATCTGACCTGGAGGACTCACACTCTTCCCCAGTGTTAACATTAGATCTATCTGACCTGGAGGACTCACACTCTTCCCCAGTGTTAACATTAGATCTATCTGGTCTGGGGGACTCACACTCTTCCCCAGTGTTAACATTAGATCTATCTGACCTGGAGGACTCACACTCTTCCCCTGTGTTAACATTAGATCTATCTGGTCTGGAGGACTCACAATCTTCCCCAGTGTTAACATTAGATCTATCTGGTCTGGGGGACTCACACTCTTCCCCTGTGTTAACATTAGATCTATCTGGTCTGGGGGACTCACACTCTTCCCCATTGTTAACATTAGATCTATCTGGTCTGGGGGACTCACACTCTTCCCCAATGTTAAAATTAGATCTATCTGGTCTGGGGGACTCACACTCTTCCCCAATGTTAAAATTAGATCTATCTGGCCTAGGGGACTCACCACCAGATCTTTTTCTTATCTGACTTTCCATGTTGCTGTTTGGGTTTCTTGGTATATTTCCAGAAGGTAGTTTGCCATTGCTTTCCTTCCAGGCAGTGACTGTACTAGTCAGTGATCATAGCCATTGTCCCTACGTTGAGATCATCTGCCTACCATCATAGAATGGTGACCATAACCAACATTATCTGTCGGCTGCTCTCCCATTCCATCCACCACCTGCTCCCATGGCTTCACGTCCACCCTGATCGGGGGGCTATACGGGTACTCCACCTTGCCCAAGACTGACTGAGGTAAGGAGGCGTCTTACTTCTCCTATGATTGGGGATACCCCTACATCGCTAACCAGACTGTGCACACATATTATAACTACAATTACTGCACATTCTACATAAACTAAACACAGAAGACATATACACGTATTACCCTCTCACTACTTATCATATTGTAGATTATTTCTCTCCAAACTGGTTCTATGTCTTTGTTGATTATTTCTCTCATTAAACTAGTTATATGCCTCTGTGCATTATTTCTCCGACTAAACTGGTTATATGCCTATGTAGAGTATTTCTATCTCTAAATTGGTTATATGCATATGTAGAGTATTTCTATATCTAAACTGGTTATATGTTTCTGTACATTATTTCTCTCTCTAGGCTGCTTATATACCTCTTATATTATTTCTCTCTATGGACTGGTTATATGCCTCGATAGATTATTTCTCTTTCTAAACTGGTTATATGAATCTGTAGATTATCTCTTCCTAAACTGGTTATATGTCAGTAGATTATTTCTCTCTCTAAACTTTATATGTCTTTGTAGATTATCTCTCTCCTTAAACTGGGTATGTGTCTCTGTAGATTATTTCTCCCAAAAATGGTTATATGCCTCAGTATAGTATCTCTCTCTCTAAACTGGTTATATGCCTCTGTATAGTATCTCTCTCTAAACTGGTTATATGCCTCTGAAGATTATTTCTCTCTCTAGACTGGTTATATGCCTCTGTTGATTATTTCTCTCTCGAGTTTGGTTATATAGCTCTGAGGTTTATTTCTCTCTCTGGATAAACTAGGTTTATGCCTCTGTATATTATTTCTGTCTCTGTATAAACTTGTTATATGTCTCTGTAGATTATGTCTCTCTCTGTATAAACTTGTTATATGTCTCTGTAGATTATGTCTCTCTCTCTGTATAAACTGTTTATATGCCACTGTAAGACTTGTAGGTTTCTCACAGACAACAACCTTAAACCTGTTAAAGCTCAGACTATGTTTACACACAGCTTACACTGACTCTATTAACTTGTGTAACGATATCACTGTGTCGTGTGTGTGTGTGCGGGCGGGCCATGATTCGGCACGCAAGCTTAGAGATATATTTATGATTATATGGACTAAACTGAAGGTAAATGTCATATAGAAAATTCAGTTATGTATGTCAAAATGTCAGCCTGACATAAGAGGTTTTATTGATAAATTCGCGGCCTAAGGTACAGATACTTGAAGCACACAGTTGATATTTGGTGCATTTGTAGATCAGGTTAATGTAAAAGTAAACACCAAGTTTCAAGAAATTAACTGCGACGAATTGTTTTTTAAAGGCTACTGAATTGGTAAGGGGTGGCAGAAATTGAGAAAGTGGATAAAATTTCTCATCGAGCAGTCATTCGCTACCTCTGCATCAAGGGCTTATCATCGAAGGAGATTCATGAGGATCTGTTGGAGACTCTAGGAGAGAGTGCCCCTTCTTACAGCACAGTGAAGAAATGGGCAGCTCAGTTCAAACATGGAAGAGAGAGTCTAGAAGATGATCCCCGTCCAGGAAGACCAAGAATGGTAACCACAGATGAAACCACCGGCAGAATCCATGACATGATAACGGAAGATCGACGACTAACTGAGCAGTACACTGCTACTGAGATGGGCATCTTCCAGGAACGTGTTCATGCCATTACTCACAATGATCTTCAAATGACAAAGGTCTCTGCTCGATGGGGCCCAAAACTTCTTGGAGCTGAAAACAAACGACATCGTCTCAACATATAAAGAGAAAATCTTGGCCATTTTTCTGCAGATCCTGAAAAGTTTCTTCAGTAATTTATAACTATTTGATAAGACTTGAGTTCATCATTTTCAAACAGAAACCAAAGAACAGTCAAAGCAGTGAAACATCATGGATCCCCACCTCCAAAGAAAGCAAGGGTGGTTCTGTCTGCAGGCAAAGTGATGGCTTCCATCTTTTGGGATTCAGAAGGTGTGCTATTGGTAGACTACCTTCACAAGGCATAACGGTCACCGGTGTCTATTACGCTAATCTTGTGAAGCAACTGCGAGTCAAACTGAAGGAAAAGCGTCGAGGGAAATTGATGAGAATAGTCGTTTTTCATCAAGAAAATGCTCCAGTTCACAAGTCGGCGGTAGCAATGGCTGCCATTCATGAATGCGGCTTCCAGCTTCTTGAACATCTTCCTTATTCCCCAAAATTGGCCCCTTCGCACTATTACCTGCTTACCAAACACACAAAAAAGGAGCTCAGTGGTCGCAAATTTGCTTCAGATGATGACGTCAATCATGCTGTAGACCACTTTCTACTGGCACAAGATGCTGAATTTCAAAGAAGGCATCCGTATACTCCATGATCGCTGGACTAAGTGCATAAACTTGCAAGGGGACTATGTTGAGAAATAACCCAAAGACGTTTTCCACAAATAATCCGTTGAAACTTATGCCGAGAACTTATCAATCACCACCCGTATGTGATTAATTCTTCATGCTTTGAAAATATAAACTATTCAAAAAAAAAAAGAAACACAACAACAAGATGTTGCGATTTAAACTGAAATTTGCTGATAAGACAACGGCAAATTGCCTGAAACGTTTACTTGAACATCAACTTCACCTGCTGACCTGATTGATTGATTCATTGATTGATTGAGTGATCTTTATTTCCAATGGGTTAAGAATTGGACAAGCAGGACCGTCTGACATTCTGCCCTTTATCATACAACTTTCACTCTGTTCCAGACATTCTACAAATATTCTGCTCATATAACAAACATAATTAGCAATAAGGTAACTACATACATATATACATGACAAAAATGACTAATTGCATATACATATAAACGACTAACTACATACACATATAAATAACTAACTACATACACATATTTGACTATCTACCAAAATAAAAATTCATTACTATTCAGAATAAACAATTAACTGAATTCAGTGTCTGTAAAAGAACTTTTTAAGTTTTACTATTCATACAGGCATGTAGTCCACATCAAATAGATATTGGAAAAGTTTTGTAGAATTGTTTACAGCAGATGATTCATGAGCACAGATAAGCGACACTGGGGTCAAAACAGCATTTTTGACAACAACTCATGACAGGTTCACGAGAATCTCGTGAAACTTACTGGACACAAAACTCCCTGACCATGTTATTGAATGCCTATTAAAGATCGGCGCTCCTCGAATCAGTTCATTTGAAACTTCAATGCGCAAGTATGGCTTATCTCACTACAGAACAATGACTCATCATCATTGGACGCTTACAGACTGGACAAAGTGTAGTGGCCAGACAATTTAATGTGGTTAGAAGCACTATTAGTCGCCTTTGGAGACGATTTCAAGAAACTGGCTCTGTTGCAGACCGGCCGCGCAGTGGAAGACCCATAATTACAACTCCAGCCGAAGACAGCTTCGTACGGCTGCGTCACCTGAGGAATCGATTTGCATCTGCGTCCTCAACAGTCCAGTCAATGACAGCAGCTCATCGAATTTCAGATCAAACGGTCTGGAACCGACTGCAGTGGGCGAACCAATGGACCGCTGCTAATTATTGGAGAAGGGTTTCATTTAGTGATGAATCATTCTTTCTGCTACAGCGATACAACAGACGGAGAAGAGTTTCCCGCATACCCCATGATCGCTAAGTCCAGAACTGCGTGGATGAGGCTCCTCCACATGGTGGAGGTGTACTGGTGTGGGGGACGATCAACTTCATGAGAAGAAGTGACCTGGTGCAAAGTGAAGGACGCCTGAATGCCCAACGATACGATCCATGAATTTCTTCTTCACATCCTTCCACTTCTGGCTGCACCAGGGTCGATTTTTCAGCAGGATAACGCTCGACCTCATGTGACACAACTCACCACCCAGTTCCTCGCTGACAACAACGTCCAAACCATTCCATGGCCATCCATGTCATGAGACATGAACTCAATAGAACACTTATGGGACGAATTCAACAAACATGTTCGCCAGCGAGACGTGGCGCCAAAACAATCTCCAACAGTTGTCTCTTACACTGCGGAAAGACTTGGCAGCTATCCCACAACATAAAATCCAACGGCTAATCGGATCTATGTCAAGGAGATGTCGTTCTCTGATACAGGACAGAGAAGGACATACCCCTTACCTAAATGTAGGGCTTATTCGCAAATAAAAGAAGTCTAAACCAATTTTATTAAGATCATTTCATTGTTAAAATCTTAAAGTTTCTTCATGCCAAGATTGAAACATTAACTCCGGAAAATAAAATGTTGATACAAGTTTGAAATTTGGTGTCCATTACGACTACAGTAGTGTTGCATTTCCTGTTTTGAACAGTATAGTTCTTTCTCTATTCTTCCCTACTCTTTTCTTTATCTCTCTTTATTTCTACTGTTTCTTTATCTCTTATTCTCTTCATATCTCATTCTGTCTATCATTCTCCCTCACTAGTTTTCTTTCTCAACATAGGACTAAAGATCAACGTAGGAAAGACAAAGTTAATGAAGCAAAATGTGAACAGCAGAAATGTACTCAGAGTAGAACGCAAGTTAGTGGAGGAGGTCAACGAATTTGTATACCTTGGCAGCAGAGTAGTAGAAAATGGAGACAGCACATAGGACATCAACAGCAGACTTACTAGAGCAAACCAGGCTTTTGCAATGCTGCAGAATATATGGAAATAAAAAAAAAACTAAGCATAAATATGAAAATCAGGATATTTAAGAGTAATGTTGTAAGTGTACTACTCTATGGAAGTGAATGCTGGAAAATCACCAAAACCATAGAAAACAAGTTGAATTCTTTCCAGACTAAATGTTTACGAAGAATTAGACAACAATTTTGGCCAAACACCATAATAAATAACATCTTATTGGCAGAAATGCAGATGAGGCCACTGACAACAATTATTGAGGAAAGACGCTGGCGATGATTGGGACATGTGCTCCAAATGACTGACAACTCACTACCAAAAATAGCACTAAGATGGACACCACAGGGGAACAGAAGTAAGGGTAGACATGGAGAAGAACAACAGAAAGGATGTTGAGCAATAGAGGGCTCACCTGGGCAAGAGCAGAAAAAAAGGCGAAGGACAGGCATTTGTGGAAAACCCTTGCGGAAGCCCCTTGTGCCCTGGGCACTTAAGGTTCAGAGAGAGAGAGAGAGAGTTTTCTTTCTATCTTCTTCTCTTTGAACCTGTCCTTCTTTCTTTCTTATTTAACTCTGTCTTTCTCTTTTTCATATTTTTCTTTTTGTGTATCTCTCTCTCTCTCTCTTTCCATCTTTCTTTCCTTCCCTTCCTTTCTCTCGCTTTCTTTCTCTCTCTCCCTTCCCTCTCCCTCTCTCTAATGTTTATGAGTTGAAGAAAAAAGAACTATAAGAAGAGGGAGGTGAATTATTTCAGTATGTCAAAGGATACCCAGAGGGAGATGAACTATTTCAGTTTATCAAAGGATAGCCAGAGGGAGCTGAACTATTAGTGCACATTCTCTGTGACTGGCAACTGACAGAAGACCTGCCGTAGCTGCTACATGTATGGCTTTTATGTTTTCCTAGGTCCTCTATGACTTGTCTTCAGACATTCTGACTCACTTCAAAATACTCTATTTTATTATACAGAAGTAATGTCAGTGGCCATGTTATCAGGAACTTACGGGTAAATTACAGATAAAAAAAGTGAAAAAAATCGAACCTTTCAGAGGTCGTCGGTTACTGTACCCGGTTTATATTATCACAACCCTTGTAAAAGGCAACTAGTAAAGTCGTTCAAGGACAATAGTATGATGATTTCGGAAAAGTAGGATGATGATGTCGATACATTAGGATGATGATTCGGGACAGTTGTATGATGATATCTGGAAAATAGGATGATGATGTCGGGACAGTAGGATGATGATATCGAGACAGTAGGATGATGATGTAAGGACAGTAGGATGATGATTCGGGACATTTGTATGATGATATCTGGACAGTAGGATGATGATGTATGGATATTAGGATGATGATATCTGGACAGTAGGATGATGATGTATGGATATTAGGATGATGATGTCGGGACATTAGGATGATGATGTCGGGACATTAGGATGATGATGTCGGGACAATAGGATCATGATGTCGGTACAATAGGATGATGATGTCTCGACTGTAGGATGATGATGTCGGTACAATAGGATGATGATATCGGTACAATAGGATGATGATATTTGGACTGTAGGATGATGATTTCGGGACAATAGGAAGATGATGTTTGGAAAGTTGGATGATGATGTCATGACAGTAGGATGATGATGTCGGGAGAGTAGGATGTTGTCGGGACAGTAGGATAATGTCGGAAAGGTAGGATGATGATGTCGTGACAGTAGGATGATGTTGGGACTTTAATATAATGATGTCAGAACAGTAATATGCTGATGTCGGGACAATAGGTTGATGATGTCGGGACAGCAGGATGATGATAACGGGACAAGTGGATGATTATGTCGGGACAGTAGGATGATAATATTGGAACAGTAGGACGATGATGTCGAGACAGTAGGATGATAATGTCGAGACAGTAGGATGATGACGTTCTTTTTATATAGTGGAGAATAAGTCAGGTTTGACTTTTGTTCAGAGCGTGGGACATGGCCTTCTTCTGGCAGAACTGTTTAAACTGACAGAAGAAGAGGCGAAGGCGAATATCTGGCGCTTGAAAACCAGACGCTTTGGGTAGATGAGAGTCATGTTTGGTAGCTCATCTACCGCTGCTGACGAGATTCTTCAGTTGCTGTGCGTGGAGTGAGGCTCCTCCCAGCCAGTGAAGAAAGGCGAAAATGGGGTTGCCGCGCGGCACCACTGTGGAAAAGGTGAAAGAAAGGATTAAGCGAAGTAAACAGTAGTCAAATCACGGCACCTCTGGTTTGAAGGTCGGCCATGTCCCAGATGGACTCATAATATCGGGCGAAATGCCTGAACCAGGTTAATACAGAAGTTAAGACACTGCTGAGAGATTCTTCGGATGCCGCGCGTGGAGTTAAACTCCTCCCGGCTAAGGAAGAAAATGCAGAAAAGCAATCAGGGTTGCTGTGTGGCGCCGATGTGTAAAGGTGAAGGAAAGGATAAAGTGAAGCTTAATCGGTATGTCCAGTAGTATCGCGGCGTGAGCTACTCATACCACGGCGCCTCTGCTCTAGAGGTTGGTCACGTCCGATATACACCTATACTGGAGAAATAAGTCTAAACGGGCTTACACCAGGGGTGAAACTTGATGGCTACGCTTGTCACGGTACCTCTGCTCTAGAGGTCGGTCACGTCCCAAACACGCCCATACTGGGATAATATGATTAAACCGGCTCAACCCAGGGGTGGAAGTCACTAGTGGCGAGGATTCGTCCTCCTGGACAAAAGCTCCATCCTGGTCACAACTAGGAAGGGTAGCGGCCACGATCACAAAATGCTGAAGTCGGAGACACTGGACCAGGGCAGTCTAGATAGGCAACCACCTCTCACCCGACGGGGATGTATGCATATCCTAATCACGCTGAGGTTTTCCGGTGAGAAAGTCCAACACTAGACTGAATTGGCTACGGCCTCTCATCCAGCGGGGATGCACTGATATCCTAAACACGTCGAGGTCTTCCGGTGAAAAAGTCCAACTCTAGACTAAACTGGTGCAACGAAAACCACGGTGTCACGCAATCTCACTTCTGAGACCCACCAAGAATACAGGCTCAAGCCCTGCGATACTCTGAACCTATTGTGGTCATCTCGGGAATCTCGTGTGGTGGGGACCACACGGAGACCATAGGACCTATCGAGGACCACAGTAGTAAATTCAGTAGGATCACGGGGTGGTCTTGATGGCAGAAGCGAACGAAGAAAAAAAAACGTGTGAGAATTTTGTAAAGATAAAACATCGTCGTAAATAAGATAAGAAAAAAAAGTACGCGTGAACATTTGCTTTCCTTTGTTTGTAAAGTGTTATTAGTTTATATATAAATATGTACATTGTATATGCATATATATATATATATATATATATATATATATATATATAAAGTATCTATGAAAGATTTGACAAGAGAATGATGTCTTCCTCTTGGTTTCTTGTAAAGGTTTCTCCGCTAATCTTAGTCTAAGTTGTAGTAAGCTGCTCTTTATTCACAACTGACCTCTGTATCTAGAGATTGTTGCACTCGGTGCACGCACCTGCTAGAAGGACGTAACATGAGAAGACAACTTGGAGAGCCTAGTAATGACTTAAAAATTCTAGGGAAAAAAGGAAGAGAGGAAGACAAAGGAAAAAAACATATCAGTGAATGGAGCACGTGGCGTGGGAAATAAAACATCTGAAGTAATAGAAAATAGCAAGGACTGATCAAGATGGAGAAGGATGATCGTCAACCCTGTCCAGCAAATAATAATAATAATAATAATAATAGTAACGAGTGATGTACTGAGAAAACCGGTATTTCGGAAAGTACCTTGTACAAGATGAAAGACAGGTATAGTTGTGCTGGTTTCAAAATATATGATGCCTATTTACATTTCATCTTCATGAGATGGCTGCTTGCAGTTTAACTTCTCGTGATGACTGTTTACAGTTAAACTTATTGTGATGACTGTTTACAGTTAAACGTATTGTGATTACTGTTTACAGTTAAACTTATTGTGATGGCTGTTTACAGTTAAACTTATTGTGATGACTGCTTACTTGTTACTTTCCCGTGATGACTGTTTACATTTTACCTTCATGTGATGACTGTTTAAATTTACCTTCTAGTGATGACTGTTTCCATTTTAGGTTTCTTTGATGACTGTTCCCATTTTAGGTTCCTTTGATGACTGTTTGCATTTTACCTTCCCGTGATGACTGTTTACATTTTACGTTCCCTTGATTACTGATACATTTTACGTTACCTTGATGACTGTTTACATTTTACCTTTCCTTGATGACTGTTTACATTTTACGTTCACTTGATGACTGTTCAAGTTCGTGACTAGGCTGTTAATTTCCAGTCATCACCTCCATGCATCACCCCACATTCTCTACCATCACATACACTCACAAGCAATACTAAACATGATAAAAAGCATACCTGAATGTAATCAATCAAGAAAAACTGAATACTTGGCTTACTTCACATTTTAACGGCTCCGTCATAACCATTCGTTCATAGTAGTCTGGGATCCAGTCATACCGTACACAAGTCACGTCCTTGATTAGTAACAAACTAAACACCGTTCACACCGTACACAACTCACATTCTTAGCTAACAATAAACTGAACACCGTTCACACCGTACACAACTCACATTCTTAGCTAACAATAAACTGAACACCGTTCACACCGTACACAACTCACATTCTTAGCTAACAATAAACTGAACACCGTTCACACCGTACACAACTCACATTCTTAGCTAACAATAAACTGAACACCATTCACACCGTACACAACTCACATTCTTAGCTAACAATAAACTGAACACCATTCACACCGTACACAACTCACATTCTTAGCTAACAATAAACTGAACACCATTCACACCGTACACAAGTCACATTCTTAGCTAACAATAAACTGAACACCATTCACACCGTACACAAGTCACATTCTTAGCTAACAATAAACTGAACACCATTCACACCGTACACAACTCACATTCTTAGCTAACAATAAACTGAACACCATTCACACCGTACACAACTCACATTCTTAGCTAACAATAAACTGAACACCGTTCACACCGTACACAAGTCACAACTTTAGCTAACAATAAACTGAACACCATTCACACCGTACACAACTCACATTCTTAGCTAACAATAAACTGAACACCGTTCACACTGTACACAACTCACATTCTTAGCTAACAATAAACTGAACACCATTCACACCGTACACAAGTCACAACTTTAGCTAACAATAAATTGAACACCATTCACACCGTACAAAACTCACATCCTTGGCTAACAATAAACTGAACACCATTCACACCATACACAGCTCACATCCTTGGCTAACAATAAACTGAACACCATTCACACCATACACAGCTCACATCCTTGGCTAACAATAAACTGAACACGATTCTTACCGACCAAAGATCTCAGGTAAGGGAAGAGATAAGAACACAGCAAACCTAGGTTGATTGGCAACCCTCAGCCAGTCAAGTGCATGTCCCTTGTGGAACTTTACCTCCCTAACAGCTCTCCTGTAGGCCTCTCGATTGTAGGTAAGATGGCCTGCTACTGATGCATTCATTTGTAGATTATCAACGATGTCTTACATCTATCTTCGTCTTGGCGTTCCTCTCTTTTCTTTTTCCCATTATCTATCCCTCCAAGACGGTCTTCTCAAAATTATCGAGACGTTTAATATGTCTAAAATATTTAAGTTTTCTCTCTTTAATACTCTTTACTAGCCAGCCTTCTTCAATATTAAGTTCTTATAGTATGGATATCTCTCTCTCCCTCTCTCTCTCTGAACATTAAGTGCCCAGGGCACATGGGGCTTCCGCAAGGGTTTTCCACAAATGCCAGTCCTGTGCCTTTTTTCTGCTCTTGCCCAGGTGAGCCCTCTATTGCTCAACATCCTTTCTGTTGTTCTTCTCCATGTCTCTTTTGGTCTACCCTTTGGTAGTGAGTTGTCAGTCACTCGGAGCACATGTCCCAACCATCTCCAGCGTCTTTCCTCAATAATTGCTGTCAGTGGCTTCATCTGCATTTCTGCCAACAAGATGTTATTTCTTATGGTGTTTGTATGGATATATTTGTTCTTTTTGTGTGTCCATGATATTTGAAGAACTTTTCTGTAGAATTTACATTCAAATGCGTTTATGTGTTTCTCAGCTGTTTTGTTAAGTGTCCAGGTCTCACTGGCATATGTGGCTATGTGAAAGATGCATGCCCTTAAAAATATTATTTTTGTAGTTATGTCTGTTTCTCTCCACAGATTCTTCAGTTGTTTTTTCCTTTTGAATAGCGATATATGTCCTTCTTTTAATTTCCCTCATTGTATCTCCAACATTATTTAGCAGTGATCCAAGATATTCACAACTCTCCACCTTTTCTAATTATTCTTCGTTGATAGATATATCAGCTGCCTTGTATGTTTGCGAGTTGTCATCAGTTTTGGCAACCCTAGTGTTAGAAATAATGAGCCAGCAGCCGAGCAGCTCAGAGGTGCCCAATTCTGAGTGAGGTCAGTTCGCCTAACCCAGCATAGAACTTGTTGGTGCTGGTTTACATTTATAATTAGTGAGAGGAATATTTTCTCAAGATGGTTACAGATCAACAATCCTTGGCAGTGTACTACCTTACTTGAGACAATCTAGCTCCCCCATCATGACCGCCAACCCAGGTTCTCCCTTCCTTGGTATATTGTATGCTAATGTTGCCTAAATCCTCAAGCATCCGATCAACACAACAAAACATTGATACGCAGTACAAATCACGAAGTCTGAATTCAGTAATACAACAATTTTAATCTCACAGTGAACCCAACACCGACAAACAACTGACACTGACAATAAACATGACATTAAGACATTATTCATCAGTAAAGGCAAAATAATGTGAGGAACAATAAATGAAAACACAGATTAAGTCCAGCATAATATCAGGTAATAATGAAATTTCTCAGGTCTGAAATATTTACATTGTTAAACAATCACTGAAAACGCAAATTAAGTCAAGCATAATATCGGTTAATACTGAAACTTCTCAGGCCTGCAATATTTACACTGTTACTCTATGTATATAGGGCCCTAAGCTCACTGGGCCCAGCCTATGGCATCCACCACGACTGTATGTGCCATTGCACTTTCATCTCCTCAGCTAATGCTGCCATTACCTACATCACCAGGTATTGATCAAACACATGGTCAACCTACATGAAAAAGCAAAATACAAAAGCAAACATCTTATCAATCCAGTCAACAGAGAAAATCACAATGAAACCAGGCACAAATTATCTTCCTACACGGAATGACACGAACCCTACATCACAGTTTACTGCACAACTACATAATCTACACCACACGAGATGGGCACCGACAGAATATAAATAACGATCAACATAATAGACAGGAATTTACAGCACATCCATAAGCACAACTAAATAAAACACTCCCCCCACCGGCCATTCCCTCTAATTAATCTGATCAAACCAATGTTCAATATATTTGTATCCCTCCCCGAAACCGACTATCAAATCACGTGAACAGTGACGCTTCGGTCAAGGTCGTGTACCCATCTATCTAAGTGTGCGTCGTGCACATTAGTATATAAAGAATTTGTAGGGAATTTTAATCAGTTCGGATTTGTAAGCTGAGCATGAAGGATGCCAGTTAATCGGGGGAGTCATGTTACCGTTCAATAGCGAATGAGAATATTTATTCGTCGAAACAGAACCAATGTATGTGTAGGTTAGTACTGGTTTATACTCTGTGATGTGGATGCGTGCGAGCTGCGCAGTCAACTCCTCCGGTCCAATCCCGATCCACTTAGGTAATGATTAAATAATAGAAATAGCACACATATAACCACAATTCTGTTATAACATAATTAATATATGCAAGATGTTAGTGTTTTAGTAACGTGTGAAATGAAGGTTCATATATACAAATACATATGTATTTCTGACTAAGAACTCTCTCACACACATCTTTGCACGAATAATAACTCCCTCACAAAGATCATTGGACGACTAAGAACTCCCTCACAAAGATCATTGAATAACTAAAAACTCCCTCACAAAGATCATTGGACAACTAAAAACTCCCTCACAAAGATCATTGGAAGACTAAAAACTCCCTCACAAAGATCATTGGACGACTAAGAACTCCCTCACAAAGATCATTGGACGTCTAATAACTACCTCATAAAGATCATTGGACAACAAAAAACTCCATCACAAAGATCATTGGACGTCTAATAACTACCTCATAAAGATCATTGGACAACAAAAAACTCCCTCACAAAGATCATTGGACGACTAAGAACTCCCTCACAAAGATCATTGGACAACTAAGAACTCCCTCACAAAGATCATTGGACGACTAAGAACTCCCTCACAAAGATCATTGGACGACTAAGAACTCCCTCACAAAGATCATTGGACGACTAATAACTCCCTCACAAAGATCATTGGACGACTAAGAACTCCCTCACAAAGATCATTGGACGACTAAGAACTCCCTCACAAAGATCATTGGACGACTAAGAACTCCCTCACAAAACTTGACCTTCTTGACATCTCGGGGTAAAATCCTCGAATAGTCTTTCCCAAACCATCAAAAACGTGAATATCCATCGTCCCCCCTAACCTAAAAACCCATCTAATAACATAATAAAACATAGCGTTTAGAACTAGTGGGATAACAATACATATCGTTTATAAGTAACAGGATAACGCAACATAGCGTATAGAAGTAATGGGATAACAAAACATGACGTCTAGAAGTAGTGAGATAAAATTACATGGCGTTTAGAAGTAACGGGATAACACAACATGGCATTCAGAAGTAATGTGATAAAAAAATGGCGTTTAGAAGTAATGGGATAACACAACACGGAATTTAGAAGTAATGGGATAACACACCATTGCGTTTAGAAGTAATGCGATAACACAACATGGCAATTAGAAGTAATGGGATAACACAACAAAGCATTTAGAAGTAATGTGATAACAATAAATGGCGTTTAGAAGTAATGGGATAACAAAACATGGCGTTTTAAAGTAATGAGATAATAAAAAATGTCGTTTAGAAGTAATGAGATTTTTAAAAATGACGTTTAGAAGTAATGAGATAACATAACATGGCGTTTTAAAATAATGGGTTAATAATAAAAGGCGTTTAGAAGTAATGAGATAACACAACATGGCGATTAAAAGGAGTGAGATAACAAAACATGGCGTTTAGAAGTAATGACATAACACAACATGGCGTTTAGAAGTAGCGAGATAAAATTACATATCGTTTAGCAGTAATGGTATAACAAAACATGGCATTTAGAAGTAATGGGATAACAAAACATGGCATTTAGAAGTAATGGGATAAGAAAACATAGCATTTGAGGTAATTCGACAACTAAACATGGCATTTAGAATTAATGTGATAAATAAACATAGCATTTAGAAGTAATTATATAACACAACATGGCGTTTAGAATTAATAATATGAAACTACATGGCGATTAGAAGTAATGGGATAACACAACATGGCGTTCAGAAGTAATCAGATAACAACATGGCGTTTAGAAGTAAGAAATAACAAAATGTGACGTTCAGAAGTAATGAGTTACCAGAATATAGAGTTTAGAATTAATGGGATAACACAACATTGCGATTAGAAGTAATGGGATATCACAACATGGCATTTAGTAGTAATTTGATAAAACAACATGGCGTTTAGAAGTAATGAGATAACAAAACATGGCGTTTAGAAGTAATGAGATAAAATAATATGGCGTTTAGAAGTAGTGAGATAACAAAAATGGCATTTAGAAGTAGAGAAATAACAAAAAAATTGAGCTTAGAAATAATGAGATAAGAAAAAACCTGGCGTTTACAAGTAGTGAGATAACAAAACATGGCATTTACAAGTAGTGAGATAACAAAAAATGGCGTTTAGAAGTAATGAGATAACAAAACATGGCGTTTAGAAGTAATGAGATAAAAAAATGGCGTTTAAAAATAGCGAGATAACAAAAAATGGCTTTTAGAAGTAGTGAGAAAAAAAAATGGCGTTTGGAAGTAGTGGTTTAAAAAAGCAGTGCTATTAGAAGCAGCGGTTCTAAGGACTGCAAACGCGCCACAAACAGCCTCTGGCAGTCAAGTCCAGCTCCTGGCCTTCCCGTGGCAGAACTGTTTAAACTGACAGGAGAAGGGGCGAGGGCGAATATCTGGCGCCTGAAAACCAGTTACTTAGGGTAGATGAGTGTCACGTTTGGTAGCTCATCTGCCGCTGTTGGCGAGATCTTCAGCTGCCGTGCGTGGAGCGGTGCTCTTCCCGGCCAATGAAGAAATTTGCAGATGAGGTTGCCGCGCAGCATCACTGCGGAAAAGGTGGTTGAAAGAATAAAGCGAAGCAAACAGTCAAATCACGGCACCTCTGGTCTGGAGGTCAGCCACGTCCTGAGTGCAGTCATATCGGGTGAAATGCATGAACCGGCTTGTCCCAGAGGTTAAGTCACTGCTGGCTTGACTCTTCAAATGCCGCGCGTGGAGTGAAGCTCCTCCCGGTTAAGGAAGTAAATGCGGAAATAAAGGTTGCTGTGCGGCGCCGATGGGAAAGTTTAACCTGGTATGTCCAGTAGTATCGCTACGAGAGCTATACCACGGCACCTCTGCTCTAGAGGCCGCCTACGTCCGAAATACACCTACACTGGTGAAATATGCCTAAACCGGCAAACACCAGGGGTCGAACTCGATGGCTAGACATGTCATGCCACCTCCGCTCTAGAGGTCGGTAACGCCTGATAAACACCCATACTGGTGAATTTTGCCTAAACCGGCTCATACCAGGGGTGAATCTTGAAGGCTATGAATGTCACAGTACCTCTGCCCTAGAGGTCGGTCCCGTCCCAAACATGCCCATACTGGGATAATGCCTAAACCGGCTCAACCCAGGGGTAGAAGTCACTAGTGGCGAGGATTCGTCCTCCTGGACAAAAGCTCCATCCTGGGCACAACTAGGAAGGGTAGCGGCCACGACTGCAAAATGCTGAAGTCGGAGACACTGGACCAGGGAAGTCTAGATAGGCAACCACCTCTCACCCGGCGGGAATGTCTGCGTATCCTAATCACGCTGAGGTTTTCCGGTGAGAAAGTCCAACCCTGGACTGGATGGGCGACCACCTCTCACCCGGCGGTGATACACGGGTATCTCAAAACACGTCGAGGTTTTCCGGTGAGAAAGTCCAACTCTGACCTGGGTGGGCTAACGCCTCTCACCCAGCGGGGATGCTCTGATATTCCAAACACGTCGAGGTCTTCCGGTGAGAAAGTCCAACCCTAGACCAAACTGGTGCAATGAAAACCACGGTGTCACGCAATCCCGCTTCTGAGACCCACCAAGAATACAGGCTAAAGCACTGTGATACTCTGAACCCCTTGTGGTCCTTTCGTGGAACTCGTGTGGTCTATTTTGGACCACACAGGGGACCACGGGACCTAACGATGACCACATGCGTGAATTCAGTAGGTTCACAGTGCGGTTTTTGGTGGTAGAAGTGAACGAAGAAGAAGAAGAAGAAGAAGCAGCGGAATAACAAAACAGGTCGTTAGAAGTAATGGGATAACAAAACATGGCGTTTAGAAATAAAAGGATAACAAAACATGGCGTTTAGAAATAAAAGGAAAACAAAATATGGCGTTTTGAAATAAAAGGATAACAAAACATGGCGTTTAGAACTAGTGCTATAACAAAACATGACGTTTAGAAGTAACGCGATAACACAACATGGCATTTAGAAGTAATGTGATAACACAAAATGGCGTTAAAAAGTAATGTGATAATAATAAATTGCGTTTAGAAGTAATGGGATAACAAAACATGGCATTTATAACTAATAGGATAAAATAAATTGGCCCTTAAGATTAGTGGGATAACAAAACATGGCGTTTTAAAGTAATGAGATAATAAAAAAATGTCGTTTAGAAGTAATGAGATTTTTTAAAATGGCGTTTAGAAGTAATGAGATAACACAACATGGCGATTAAAAGGAGTGAGATAACAAAACATGGCGTTTAGAAGTAATGACATATCACAACATGACGTTTAGAAGTAGCGGGATAAAATTACATATCGTTTAGCAGTAATGGTATAACAAAACATGGCATTTAGAAGTAATGGGATAAGAAAACATGTTATTTAGAAGTAATGGGATAAGAAAACATGACATTTAGAAGTAATGGTATAACAAAACATGGCATTTAGAAGTAATGGGATAAGAAAACATGTTATTTAGAAGTAATGGGATAAGAAAACATGGCATTTAGAAGTAATAGGATAACAAAACATGGCATTTAGAAGTAATGGGATAAAAAAACATAGCATTTGAGGTCATTCGATAACTAAACATAGCAATTAGAATTAATGTGGTAAAGAAACATAGCATTTAGAAGTAATTATATAACACGAATGGCGTTTAGAATTAGTAATATAAAATTACATGGCGATTAGAAGTAATGGGATAACACAACATGGCGTTCAGAAGTAATCAGATAACACAACATGGCGTTTAGAAGTAAGAAATAACAAAATGTGACGTTCAGAAGTAATGAGTTACCAGAATATAGAGTTTAGAATTAATGGGATAACACAACATTGCGATTAGAAGTAATAGGATATCACAACATGGCACTTAGAAGTAATTTGATAACAAAACATGGCGTTTAAGAATAATGGCATAGCACAACATGGCGTTTAGAAGTCATGAGATAACAAAAAATGGCGTTTAGAAATAATAGGATAACAAAACATGGCGTTTAGAATAATGCGATAATATCAACTAATAATGAAACTTCTCAGGCCTGCAATATTGACATTGTTACTCTTTGTACCTGGGCCCTAAGCTCACTGGGTCCCGCCTGGTTGTAGGTACGATGGCCTGCTGCTGATGCATCCATTTGCAGATTATCAAAAATAATCTTGCATCCATCTTCGCCTTGGTCTTCCTCTCTTTTCTTTTTCCCATTATGTACCCTTCCAAGACGGTGTTCTGTAAATTATCATGACGTTTTAATGTGTCTAAAATATTTAAGTTTTCTCTCTTTAATCCTCTTTACTAGCCAGCCTTCTTCAATATTAAGCTCTTGTAGTATAGATATATTTGTTCTTTTTTGTGTCCACGATATTTGGAGAACTCTTCTGTAGCATTTATATTCAAAGGCATTTATGTGTTTCTCAGCTGTTTTGTTAAGTGTCCATGTCTCACAGGCATATGTTGCGATGGGAAAGATGCATGCTCTTAAAAATCTTATTTTTGTAGTTTTGTCTGTTCCTCTCCACAGCTGCTTCAATTGTTTTACTTTCTGAAGAGTGATAAATGTACTCCTTTTAATTTCTCTTATTGTATCTCCATTATTTTTTATGATCCAAGATATTCAAAACTCTCCATCTCTTAAAATGTTTCCTCATTGATACATATCAGCTGCTTTGTTTGTTTGTGGGTTGTCAGAAGTTTTGGCAACCCTAGTTTTAGAAATAACGGGCCAGCAGCCGGGCAGCTCAGGGGTGCCCAATTCTGAGTGAAGTCAGTTCGCTGGACCCAGTATGGAACTTGTTGGTGCTGGTTTACGTTTATAATTAGTGGGAGGAATATTTTCTCAAGATGGTTACAGAACAACAATCGCTTGAGAATATACTACCTTATTCTAGGCCAATCTAGCTCCATAATTATGACCGCCAGCCCAAGTTCTCCCCCCCCCCGGTATAGTGTATGTTAATTATGAATAAATCCTCAAGCATTCGATCACCACAACAATACATTGACATGCAGTACAAATCACCAAGTCTGAATTGAATTATACAACAGTTTTAATCTCACAATGAACCCAACAACCACAAAAAACTGACACTGACAATAAACATTACATTAAGACAGTATTTATCAATAAAGGCAAAACAATGTGAGGAAAATCAATGAAAACGCAAATTAAAGTAAGCATAATATCAACTAATAATGAAACTTCTCAGGCCTGCAATATTGACATTGTTACTCTTTGTACCTGGGCCCTAAGCTCACTGGGTCCCGCCTGTGGCATCCACCACGACTGTATGTGCCTTGCACTTTCATCTCCTCAGCTAATGCTGCCATTACCTACATCAACAAGTATTGATCAAACACATGGTCAACCTACATGAAAAAGCGAAATACAAAATCAAACACCTTATCAATCCAGTCAACAGAGGAAATCACGATAAAACCAGGCACAAATTATCTTCTTACACGGAATGACACAAACCCTACATCACAGCTTACTGCACAACTACATAAATTACATCACATGAGGTTGGCACGGGCAGAATATAAATAGTGATCAACATAATACACAGGAATTTACAGCACGTCCATAAACACAACTAAATACCCCCCCCCCCCCGGCCATTGCCTCTAATTAATCTGATCAAAATAATGTTCAGTATTTTTGTATCCCCCAGGAACCAACTACCAAATCACATGGATGATGACGCTTCGGTCAAGGTCGTACACCCATCGATCTAAGCGTGCATCGTTCACATTAATATATAAAGAATTGGAATAGAGTTTTAATCGGTTGGGATTTGTAAGCTGAGCGCGTAGGAGGCCAGTTAATCGGGGGAATCATGTTACCATTAAATCGTGAATGAGAATATTTATTCGTCGAAGCAGAACCAATGTAGGTGTAGGTTAGTACTGGTTTATACTCTGTGATGTGGATGCATGCAAGCTGTGCAGTCAACTCCTCCGGTCCAATCCCGATCCATTTAGGTAACGATTAAATAATAGAAACACACATATAACCACAATTCTATTATAACATAATTAATCTGTGCAAGATTTTAGTATTTTAGTAACGTGTGAAATTAACGTTTATATGTGCACATACATATGTATTTCTGACTAAGAACTCTCTCACACAGATCCTTGCACGACTAATAACTCCCTTACAAAGATCAGTGGACGACTATGAACTCTCTCACACAGATCCTTGCACGACTAATAACTCCCTTACAAAGATCAGTGGACGACAAGAACTCTCTCACACAGATCCTTGCACGACTAATAACTCCCTTACAAAGATCAGTGGACGACAAGAACTCTCTCACACAGATCCTTGCACGACTAATAACTCCCTTACAAAGATCAGTGGACGACTAAGAACTCTCTCACACAGATCCTTGCACGACTAATAACTCCCTTACAAAGATCATTGGACGACTAAGAACTTCCTCACACAGATCCTTGCACGACTAATAACTCCCTTACAAAGATCAGTGGACGACTAAGAACTTCCTCACACAGATCCTTGCACGACTAATAACTCCCTTACAAAGATCATTGGACGACTAAGAACTCTCTCACACAGATCCTTGCACGACTAATAACTCCCTTACAAAGATCATTGGACGACTAAGAACTCCCTCACAAAACTTGACCTTCTTGACATCTATAGGTTAGATCCTCGAATAGTCTTTCCCAAACCATCACATCCGTGAATATCTCTCACCACCTCTAACCTAATAGTTCGTCCAATAAGAAAACACAACATGGCGTTTAGAAATAATGTGATAACAAAATATGGCGTTTAGAGGTAATGAGATAACAAAATATGGTGTTTAGACGTAGTGGGATAACAAAACTTGGCGTTAGAAGTAGTGCATAACAAAAGAACGACAAAACAAAATGTAACATATAGAAGTAGTGGCATAATAAAATCGTGACATAAAAAACGTGACATGCCAGAAGGGTGACATATCGAAAGACTGTCATTAAAAAATGTGGCATAACAAAAATGTGACATATCGAAGGAGTGACATTACAAAGAAAAGGCATACCGAAAGAGCAACTTGAGAAAGGAAATACAAATCGGAGATGACATTTACTTGAGTGACACGGATATTTGTGTAAGGAAAGTTTATTACTTGTTATCACAAGATAATACGAAGACTACATGATAACAGACTTAATTATTTCAATCTGTTTGCTTAAATCGCCTTTAAGGCAGAGTGACGTGCAGGTTATGTGATATACACTCTTACAGCCCCTTGTCGGTCTCTTTTATTAAGTTCAATAACAAATGAGCGTCTGTGTTGTTTGGAAATCTTTTCAGTTAATATGAAACAGGGTGTTAGAGATGTGGTGAGCAAGTGCACAGAGAAATGAAGAAACAGAGAAGATAGGAAACAAAGAATATATCACTACAGACAACATTTTGTATGAACCAATAATAACGCTCAGTTTTAATGCAGGAAACAAATTAAACAACTTTGAAAAGTGACAATTAATGTGCATGTTTGCGTGTATGAATGTGCCTCTGTGTGCGACACACTTAAAGTTCTTAGAAACAGAGTTTCCTTATAACATAGTTTCTTTAAGAATGAACAAAGAATGGAAAATACCCATAACAATGATGTAAATCTGTCTGTCTGTCTGGACATTTTGTCGTCTTTTTGTTACGAGTGCTCGGGCGGATCTTACTTGCACAGGAATTGTGAAGATGTGAATTATTCACATTTTTGTGGCTCATGAATTTTGCCAGAATTTTCTGTTTACGGCGCAAGAGGGAGAACGTTTCATCATTACTGTTCTCAAAGATCACCAGAGAAAGAAATAAAAGGTGAGAAGAGATTTCTGTACGGTTAGTCTTTGCAAAGTAAAACTACCAAAGAAGGGTGACCTCAGAGATTGCGGGAACTGGAGAGGCATTACCCTACTGCCACTCACTAGTAAAGTATTTTGCAGAATAATCATCAACAGAATTGTACCAACACTTGAGGAAAAACTTCGGAAAGAGCAGGCAGGATTTAGGAAAGGAAGATCATGCATAGACCATATATTTGTACTTAGACAGATATTAGAACAGGCAAATGAGTGGCATAGCACAACATATGCATTATTCATAGATTTTGAGAAAGCCTTTGACAGTGTCAACAGAGATGCACTGTGGAAAATCCTAAGATGGCATGGCCTCCCCCATAAAATAGTTAATGTAATCAAAGCCCTATACGAGGGTTTTCAGTGCAAAGTTATCTGTGGAGAACATACCTCCAGCAGCTTTAGGGTACAAACAGGAGTGAAACAGGGATGTGTACTATCACCAACATTATTTATCTTGGCAGTAGACTGGTTAATGAAGGAGGCAACATCAGACAAACGCAGAGGATTACAATGGACCCTTGACACAGTGCTGGAGGACCTTGACTTTGAGGACGACATTTGTCTATTATCAAGCAGTCACAAAGATATGCAAGATAAAATAACAAGTTAACCCAGAATGCAAACAACATAGGACTAAAGATCAATGTAGGAAAGACAAAGTTAATGAAGCAAAATGTGAACAACAGAAATGTACTCAGAGTAGATAACAAGTTAGTGGAGGAGGTCAACGAATTTGTATACCTTGGCAGCAGAGTAGTAGAAAATGGAGACAGCACAGAGGACATCAACAGCAGACTTACTAGAGCAAACCAGGCTTTTGCAATGCTACAGAATATATGGAAATCAAATAAACTAAGCATAAATATGAAAATCAGGATATTTAAGAGTAATGTTCTAAGTGTACTACTCTATGGAAGTGAATGCTGGAAAATCACCAAAACCATAGAAAACAAGTTGAATTCTTTCCAGACTAAATGTTTACGTAGAATTAAAAAAATATTTTGGCCAAACAACATAAGAAATAACATTTTATTGGCAGAAATGCAGATGAAACCACTGACAACAATTATTGAGGAAAGACGCTGGCGATGGTTGGGACATGTGCTCCGAATGACTGACAACTCACTACCAAAAATAGCACTAAGATGGACACCACAGGGGAGCAGAGGTAAGGGTAGACCAAAAGAGACATGGAGAAGAACAACAGAAAGGATGTTGAGCAATAGAGGGCTCACCTGGGCAAGAATAGAAAAAAAGGCGAAAGACAGGCATTTGTGGAAAACCCTTGCGGAAGCCCCATGTGCCCTGGGCACTTAAGGTTCAGAGAGAGAGAGAGAGAGAGAGAGAGAGAGTCTTTGCAAAATATTAGACACAGCACTCTTGAGGTAGAGGAAAGAAAAATGTTAATAGAAAGGCCGTGACATCAACCAGAGATTCATAGATACTGTGATCTGTCACTTTATTGTACACAAGACTGACATAATCAGAGATTCCTAGATACTGTAATCTATCACTTTATTGTACCTAAGTCTGACATACACCAGAGACTTCTAGATACTGTGATCTATCACTTTACTGTACACAAGTCTGACATAAACCAGAGACTCTTAGATACTGTGATCTATCACTTTACTGTACCTAACTCGTAAAGAAACCAGACACTCCTAGATACTGTGATCTATCACTTTAGAGTACCCAAGCCTGACATAAATCAGAGAACCTTAGATAATGTATCCTATCACTTTAATGTACCAAAGCCTGAAATAAACCAGAGAATCTTTGATAAGGTACTCTAGTACTTTACTGTACCAAGCTTAAATTAAACCAGTAACTCCTAGATACTGTGATCTATAAATTTACTGTGATCGAGACTGAAATAAACCAGAGACTCCTAGATACTGCGATATATTTTTTTACTGTGCCCAAGCCTGAAATAAACCAGTGACTCCTAGATACTGTGATCTATCACTTTACTGTACCAAGCCTGAAATAAACCAGTGACTCCTAGATATTGTGATATATCACTTTACTGTGACCGAGACTGAAATAAACCAGTGACTCCTAGATATTGTGATCTATCACACTACTGTGACCAAGCCTGAAATAAACCAGTGACTCCTAGATACTGTGATCTATCACTTTACTGTACCAAGCCTGAAATAAACCAGTGACTCCTAGATACTGTGATCTATCACTTTACTGTACCAAGCCTGAAATAAACCAGTGACTCCTAGATACTGTGATATATCACTTTACTGTACCAAGCCTGAAATAAACCAGTGACTCCTAGATACTGTGATATATCACTTTACTGTACCAAGCCTGAAATAAACCAGTGACTCCTAGATACTGTGATCTATCACTTGACTTTGCCCGAGCCTGGCTGTTTTTGGTTATGTGAAGAAAAGATTTATGAAAAACAAATGCAGCCATTTGAAACTGAAAAACATTAACCTTTGTCTCACATGTAACTTGTGAAGACAGACAAATAGAATCAAGGTCATAATTGTTACTACATTATTACAAATTTCCAACATTAATTTGAAGCTATGGCTGTAAATAAATATAAAACATAACATTTAATATCCCATATGAGGATATAATAATATTTGCAGTATGTACTGAAGATGAAATATAAATTACCTGTTGCTCTAAAACTACTATATGTCTGTTACATTGTAACACAAATGACATTAAAGTATATATATATACCTGGGCAAGAGCAGAAAAAAGGCGAAGGACAGGCATTTGTGGAAAACCCTTGCGGAAGCCCCATGTGCCCTGGGCACTTAAGGTTCAGATATATATATATATATATATACAGGAATGCGACCAGACATTGTAGTGTACTCCACAGAAAAACAGGAATTAATAATGATTGAGCTTACGGTCCCGTACGAAACTAGAATAGAGGAACAGCATTTATTCAAATTGGAGAAGTACAATGATCTGGTCAAGCAACTGAGGCAGGGGGCAGGAATCAGAGCAAAAGTGATAGCTGTAGAAGTGGGAGCAAGAGGATTCGTAGCAACATCAGCATATGACCTATGTAAGCAACTGGGCATAAAGGGACAAGCAAGAGCAAGGGCATTGAGAAGCCTTTCAGAAACAGCAGAAAAGGCCTCATGCTGGCTGTGGAGTATGCGAAACAAGCATTGGGAACATAAGTAATTTCATTTGCCACAACCATTACCAGTCCACCGAAAAAAGCAACAACTCACAAGACCTCTTGGAGTCATGACCCAGAGGGGCCCACCCCCCTTAGAGTGTCAGGAGTTTAAAGGGCCGAAACACTTGTCTGAGGGGGGGGGGGGTACTTCCTCTGATGATCTGAAGGAGTTGTGTTGTTGTTCCGCTCTCTACGGTAGAGAGTTTCCTGCATATATATATATATATATATATATATATATATATATATATAACGAGAAAAGGGCCTTATACCTGCAAATAGTTTAAATTATATGGTTAAAAAGCAATATCTCTAAAAACCAGAAATGTTACTTTAATTTGTTTTTTAGAACTACCAAGTAGCTCTTGTTGTGGAGCAGGCCATCTTTTTCTGTCTGGACTTTTTTCATACTTCAGATACATACGCAGACAATAACGTATAGAAGGATATCTAAGATATTTTTTTTAATATAAAATTCCAAAACTGAATTCTGTGATGAGATTTGTCTCTATTAATTTCCTATACATTTACCACTTGAATGGCACAGAACATGTCTGACAGCTTAAAAGGAAATCTTCTATGCGTTGCATTTTTTTCATCCAGTGACATACAGGCGAATGTCTGAAGAAGATTTTGTGAGATAAATTTCTAGTGGGCTGAAAAATATTTGTCAATATAAATGAGACTGATAACAATGTAGGTCATGTTCTCCGTGGCAAACAAATCTAGGGCCCTAAGTCTGTCAACCCACTCTACAAGAGGAAGAAACTCTCAGTTCTCTAGCAGTCAAATTTGTCAGAACTTTGAACGTTAAGATTAGGAAGGAAAAAGTCAGCCTTGGAAGAAGCTGGGACTGATCATCATGAGAAAGCTACTGCACGACCTACAGAACACAAGAGCGTACTAAAAGCAGAGTACATGAGACAAGTGAGTTATGTACTGGAGTATGGAATAGTAACATGAGACAGGTGAGACATGTACTGGAGTATGGAATAGTAACATGAGACAGGTGAGACGTGTACTGGAGTAAGGAATAGTAATATGAGACAGGTGAGACATGTACTGGAGTATGGAATAGTAACATGAGACAGGTGAGACATGTACTGGAGTACGGAATAGTAACATGAGACAGGTGAGACGTGTACTGGAGTACGGAACAGAGACATGAGACAAGTGAGACATGTATTAAGAGTACGGAATAGAAACATGACCACCAGCTGCAAAATAAAATTTGACACATCTCATTGGTTCCAGAATCAAGCGATGAGAGTCGTCACGTGCAGCATGAAAACTATAGCAACAAAGAGAAGGAATTGGAAATAACTGCCTTTTTAGAAACTATGTAATAAAAAAGATACAGCACAGCCCAGAGAGAAGCAGGAACATTCGAAAGGTTAAAACATCACCAACTGCTCTAAAGTTAAAAAATCATCAGCTGTTCTAAAGTTAAAACATCATCAGTTGTTCTAAAGTTAAAACAGCATCAACTGTTCTAAAGTTAAAACATCATCAACTGTTCTAAAGTTAAAACATCATCAGTTGTTCTAAAGTTAAAACATCATCAGCTGTTCTAAAGTTAAAACATCATCAGTTGTTCTAAAGTTAAAACATCATCAGTTGTTCTAAAGTTAAAACATCATCAGCTGTTCTAAAGTTAAAACATCATCAGCTGTTCTAAAGTTAAAACATCATCAGCTGTTCTAAAGTTAAAACATCATCAGTTGTTCTAAAGTTAAAACATCATCAGCTGTTCTAAAGTTAAAACATCATCAGTTGTTCTAAAGTTATAACATCATCAGCTGTTCTAAAGGATGAATGACATGGGTGGGGACGACACAAGAAGAAAATCTTTAAAGCATTGATCACGCTACGACAGTCTGGACTTTCAGACCGGACTGAGAGTTTCCAAAGCAACTAAACTAGAAAGTTTATTAGACAATAGGATGATATTGAACTAAGCCACTATACTAGAACGTTTATTAGACATTAGGATGATATTGAACCATGCCACTATACTAGAAAGTTTATTAGACATTAGGATGATATTGAACTAAGCCACTATACTAGAAAGTTTATTAGACATTAGGATGATATTGAACTAAGCCACTATACTAGAAAGTTTATTAGACATTAGGATGATAGTGAACTAAGCCACTATACTAGAAAGTTTATTAGACATTAGGATGATATTGAACTAAGCCACTATACTAGAAAGTTTATTAGACATTAGGATGATATTGAACTAAGCCACTATACTAGAAAGTTTATTAGACATTAGGATGATATTGAACTAAGCCACTATACTAGAAAGTTTATTTGACAATAGGGTAATATTGAACTAAGCCACTATACTAGAAAGTTTATTAGACATTAGGATGATATTGAACTAAGCCACTATACTAGAAAGTTTATTAGACATTAGGATAATATTGAACTTAGCAACTATACTAGAAAGTTTATTAGACATTAGGATGATATTGAACCATGCCACTATACTAGAAAGTTTATTAGACATTAATATTGAACAAAACCACTATACTAGAAAGTTTTTTAGACATTAAGATGATATTGAACTAACCCACTATACTACAAAGTGTACTAGACACTACGATGATACTGAACCAAGCCACTATACTAGAAATTATAAAAGAGAATTTCTAGAACTAAAAACGAACATGACAGACATTGAGAGAAAGGAGAGAAAAACCAAAGCAACAAAACAAAAATACTCAAGCACACAAATTCATACAGCAGCACTGTCCAAATAGCTCCTGGATCCAGCATTTACAGATGGATCAGCAAACCTAGAGCAGCACCACCCAAGCAGTTCCTGGACCCACGCATATACACATGGGTCCATCAACAAAGAACAACACCAAGAGATCAGTTCCTAGATCCATGCATGCACAGATGGTTCAATAAACATAGAGCAGCACTATCAACGAAGCTTATGGAACTACGGATACGCTGATAGATGTGACCTGGGACAGTAAGTCTGTGAAGCGAGTAGTTAAACAAACGTAGAAAGAGATTGAGCTGGACTGTAGCAACGCAGCATCTGGTGTTGGTGCAGATATCTTTCTAAAGTTCAGCACTGGAACCGAAAACAAAATCCCAATGGTAAAATAAAAGGTCTCCAGCAACTTCAGAAATAAGTTCGATGCAGAGTTACACTAAAACTATCAACAGTGATGCACTTAAACCATAAACTGAGAGGCACTAAAACTATCAGCAGTGATGCACTAAAATTACGAGCAGAGATGTACTAAAACCATTAGCAGAGAAGCACTAAAACTACCAGCAGAGATGCACTACATCTATCAGCAGAGATGCACTAAATCTATCAGCAGAGATGCACTAAATCTATCAGCAGAGATGCACTAAATCTATCAGCAGAGATGCACTAAAACTAGAAGATTATAAATGCTAGGAATAATTATGACTACAGCATAATGAAAGTAACATTCCGTATACATAGTTTCTAGAAGACAGGCCCCACAGTTACACACATCAAATATTAGTTTCCAGAAGACGGGCCCGACACACATAAAATATTAGTTTCTTGAATACGGCCAAGACGGTTACACACATCAAATATTAGTTTCTAGAAGACGGACCCCACAGTTACATACATCAAATATTAGTTTCTAGAAGACGGGCCCCACAGTTACACACATCAAATATTAGTTTCTAGAAGATGGGCCCCACAGTTACACACATCAAATATTAGTTTCTTGAGTACGGCCAAGACGGTTACACACATCAAATATTTGTTTTTATCCCCCTTTTCACGGACTTAGCCGGAACAGTTACATACCACATAAAAAAATAATACAAATCACATACATCATAGAAAAATCATACAAATCACATACATCATAGAAAAATCATACAAATCATATACATCATCTTTCCATCCTAATCATGAAGAAGACAAAAAGTTGCACAGATCTTAATACTTCCTATAATGACCTGTCATCATCCACCTCCTGGTACACGACAGGAAAGATTACACTCACAGACTGCACCCAGAGACGATTATATACAAATGATTCGCAGTGCACCTCGTCTTTCACGCGGACATTCCAAGTACCTATTTTTCATCGAACAAATCTGTCCCTCAAGGACCCAGCTCGAACAACACACATACACGCACACACATACACACACATACGTGAGTAGATGGTCCACAAGATTATTGCTCTTGTCTAAATGCTCTGCTTACAGCACAGAAATCTGTCTCTTCCCTCTTACTGTAGACACGAATAGGTCACTATAACTTCGAGAATGACCCATTATGTGCAACATGAAGGGCGTGGCCCGGCTCAGAGCAAGCTGATATTTGTTCACTTTTCTAGAAAGTTGCCAGCATTTTTGCCAGTACAGCACCATCTACTAATGCACATCGAAAATCATCTACATCCACTTCTCCTGATCCTGTCCCAGCTACATCATCATCAGATCCTGATACGATGTCTACCCAGTAAACTCTCTACCAATACACTTATAAGTGTGTGTGTGTGTGTCTTTTAAGTTACTTGAAGTTAATATGTGTGTGTGTGTGTCTTTTAAGTTACTTGAAGTTAATATGTGTGTGTGTGTGTGTCTTTTAAGTTACTTGAAGTTAATATGTGTGTGTGGGTGTGTGTGTGTGCGTCTTTTAAGTTACTTGAAGTTAATATGTGTGGGTGTGTGTCTTTTAAGTTACTTGAAGTTAATATGTGTGTGTGTGTCTTTTAAGTTACTTGAAGTTAATATGTGTGTGTGGGTGTGTGTGTGTGTGTCTTTTAAGTTACTTGAAGTTAATATGTGTGTGTGTGTGTCTTTTAAGTTACTTGAAGTTATATGTGTGTGTGGGTGTGTGTGTGTGTCTTTTAAGTTACTTGAAGTTAATATGTGTGTGTGGGTGTGTGTGTGTGTGTCTCTTTTAAGTTACTGAAGTTAATATGTGTGTGTGGGTGTGCGTGTGTGTGTGTCTTTTAAGTTACTTGAAGTTAATATGTGTGTGTGAGTGTGTGTGTCTGTGTGTGTCTTTTAAGTTACTTGAAGTTAATATGTGTGTGTGGGTGTGTGTGTGAGAGAGAGAGAGAGAGAGGTTTATTAAGTTGAACAATTTATTGACTAAATTTGACAGTTATTTGCATGAATACATGGGCAAAGAAATCTACGGTTTTTTTTTTCTTTTGCTTTTCCACTGAATTAACAAGAACATAATAAACTTTAACTCCAGGATCTGAGAAAAGAATGAAAAGAAGAGAAAACTCAATAAAAGCAGTCATGTGATTTCTACGTTTAGATCTGTAATACAAAGATTCTGACGTAACTTACTTCCCCTTGCCGGGTTATATATTAGACCTTGTATCGTAGAAGGAACTAGACTTTACTGCGGTAAGTACAACAGTAAATATACATTTGTTCATTTTCACTGTAAAAATCAGATTAAAATTTTGATCATAGGAAAATCTCATATTAATTCGTAAGTCTATTTTCAGTGTAAAAGTTACACCCGAATTTTGGTTTTTAGAAAGTGCTGAATAAACCCAAAATTCCCTAAAATTGTATTTGTAGAATGTATGATTTATCACGGCATATTAATGTCAAAGACATTTATTCTCACATACGTTCATAATAGCTGAGCAGTTGTTAGCCACGTCATCATGTTATGTAAATTTAAAATGGCTACTTAAATTCTATCTGTGTAGCTCAGTATGTAAAAAATGTATTTGAACTTTGACCAGTCAATTTAGATGTGAGAAACAGAAAAATTGTAAGAAGATAATTGGGGACAGACACTCTAACTATAGTTTGGCCCGCAACTGTCTAGATACAGCGAGACAAGACAATAACCGGATGGTTATTTGGAGTCTTCTTGTTCCTTAATTTTATCTTATTTTCTGTTCCCCTACTTCGCTGGGACTCTTTTAACACAGAAGAGTCAGGTAGTTAAATATACGTAAATTGCTGATTGACATGGGTCATGACTATAGTCTGTTTCACAGGTTTTTAGTCAGAGCTTATAGCCGACCCAGAGGGAGATCACAGCCAGGTGGACAGTGATCGTTGTTCTACCTAGTGACCTACTTGAGAACCGACCTCCATTGATCGTGAGATGGAAAATAACTGTGAAGATTTCAGCGAAAGCAGGCAAGACTGGAGCCACAGCGACATATCCTAGGACAGAAATACAGCGAAAAATTGCAATTTCTGGTCAAACAGTTAAGAAATTGATGAATATAAACTTTGGAGAACATAATAACAGAGTTAAAAAGAAGGTTAGAGAGACTGGAGACACAGACAGATCTTGTCTATAAACTAAAGAACGTAGACACATACTTGGAGAGGAAAGAAATCGATATAATAACACTATTTCGTTCAAATTTTGGTCAACAAAGTTTCAAGACATGGTAAAGGAGTTTAGATAAAAGAACAAGAAGAATCAGTGCACGTTACAAACAACTAGAGGAGAAAACAATAAGATAGAATAGTAACTTAGAGGTGATAGACAGACGGAGCAACAGACAGAAAGAAAAAAAAAGGATAGAATAGTAACGTAGAGGTAATAGACAGACTGAGCAACAGACAGAAAGAAAAAAATAAGATAGAATAGTAACGTAGAGGTAATAGACAGACTGAGCAACAGACAGAAAGAAAAAAATAAGATAGAATAGTAACGTAGAGGTAATAGATAGACTGAGCAACAGACAGAAAGAAAAAAATAAGACAGAATAGTCTTATATCTTATATATCTTATATCCTTCCCGTGCCGTTAAACGTCACATAGGGTTCGTAAAGTAGTTCGCCAATTTTTCCTGTCTTCGGCGAGTCTTTCAACCTCATCAAAGGATTTTATGCCTGTTAACTTGGCCTCTCTTAATAATGTCCTCTTCAGAGTTTCACGCGGTCTGCCTCTTTTTCTTCGGCCTGTTGTGTTCCACTTGATAGCTTGTTTTGGGATTCTCTGATCATTTCTTCTCATCAAGTGACCAACATATGTCCATCTCCTTTTCCTGATCACCCATGAGACTGGTTGTTGTTCAGTCATCTGTCTTATCTCTGCATTGTTCTTGAATTCATTCCACTTGATGATGAGTATTTTCCTTAGGCATTTGTTTTCAAAAGAGTCTAATTTCTTTTCTATTTCTTTAGTTGTTTTCCAACTTTCACATGCATAAATAAGGGTGGATATTACATTTGTATTGAATAGTCTTAATTTGGTTTTTGTGCTTATAACTTTTGAATTCCATATGTTCTCAAGATTCTTGAAGATCGATGCTGCTTTTGCAATTCTGATCCTAACTTCCTTTCTAGTGTCACCATCCTGGTCTATGTAGCTGCCAAGGTATACAAATTGATTGACTTCTTCAATATCTGTCCCTTCTATGTGTATTTTTACATTTTGATTGATGGGAATTTTCATTATTTTTCTTTTGTCCTTGTTAATTTCAAGTCCTATTTTGCTAGCCAGTGAAGACAGGCTATCTGTTTTTTCTTGCATGGAATTCACATTATTACTGATAAGAGTTATGTCATCAGCAAAATCAAGATCTTCTAGTTGGGTCCCATGTACCCAGTCAATACCTGTGTTACCTATGAAGCATTTTTTCATTATGAAGTCTATGTAATCCCAAAATGTAAAGGAGACAATATACATCCTTGTTTCACGCCTGTTTCAATCTGGAACCATTCACTCATCCCTTCTTCTGTCTTGACTGCACAACCATATCCATTGTATAAGTCCTTAATGATGTTGACAATTTTAGATGGTATTCCATATAGACATAAAATTCTCCATAATGAATCTCTGTGTATGCTATCAATGCCTTTTTAAAATCTATGAAGTTCAGTATTAATGGTTTCTGCTTTTCAATATGTTCTTCAAGTATTATTCTGAGAGTAAAGATCTGGTCGAGACAGCTTCTCCCTTTTCGAAATCCTGCTTGTTCTAGAATAGTAACGTAGAGGTAATAGATAGACTGAGCAACAGACAGAAAGAAAAAAATAAGATAGAATAGTAACGTAGAGGTAATAGACAGACTGAGCAACAAACAGAAAAAAAAAAGATAGAATAGTAACGTAGAGGTAATAGACAGGCTGAGCAACAGACAGAAAGAAAAAAATAAGATAGAATAGTAACGTAGAGGTAATAGATAGACTGAGCAACAAACAGAAAGAAAAAAATAAGATAGAATAGTAACGTAGAGGTAATAGATAGACTGAATAACAAACAGAAAGAAAAATATAAGATAGAATAGTAACGTAGAGGTAATAGACAGACTGAGCAACAAACAGAAAGAAAAAAATAAGATAGAATAGTAACGTAGAGGTAATAGATAGACTGAGTAACAAACAGAAAGAAAAATATAAGATAGAATAGTAGCGTAGAGGTAATAGATAGACTGAGCAACAGACAGAAAGAAAAAAATAAGATAGAATAGTAACGTAGAGGTAATAGACAGACTGAGCAACAGACAGAAAGAAAAAAATAAGATAGAATAGTAACGTAGAGGTAATAGATAGACTGAGCAACAAACAGAAAGAAAACATGAAAGATTAAAGATAATAATAGTAGAATAGAATGAATGATCAATAAATACAGAAAAAGCAAAGTTCAGAAATGGTGGTACAGTTGACTGTTTAATTGATAGTAAAATAGTCGATGTTAGAAGAACCAGCTAGAAACAATGGACAGCAATATTATTGAGAAAGAGAAGGACCGCTAGAAATAAAAACATGGAACTAACTACTAGAAACAAAGGAAGACATCAAAATAAACATTAATAGAGAATTACTACAACAGAGTAAGTGAAAGTCACAGGAGACAAAGTGTGATTAAGAAGACATAAAAGTGATTCTTACATCTTACATTCTTCCCGTGCCGTTAAACGTCAAATAGGGCCCGCATGGTAGCTATCCAAGATGTCCTATCTTCGGCAAGTTTTTCAATCTCATCAAGGGATGTTATGTCCACTGAATTAGCTTCTCTTAACAATGTGCTCTTTAAATTTTCACGTGGTCGACTTCTTTTCCTTCGGCCTGTTGTGTTCCATTTGATAGCGTGTTTGGGCATTCTGATTGTTTCTTCTCATCACATGACCGACATGTGTCCATGTTCTTTTTCTGATCAACAATGAGACAAGTTGTTGATTACTCATCTGTCTTATCTCTGTGTTGTTCTTGAATTCAATCCACGTTATACCGAGTATATTCCTTAAACATTTGTTTTCGAATGAGTCTAAATTCTTGTCTGTTTCTTTAGTTGTTTTCCAGCTTTCACATGCAGAAATGAGGGTGCATATTACATTTGAATTGAATAATCTTAACTTGGTTTTTGTGCTTATAACTTTTGAATGCCATATGTTCTCAAGGTCCTTGAAGGTCAATGCTGCTTTGGCAATTCGAATTCTAACTTCTTTTCTGGTGTCACCATTGTGGTCTGTATAGCTGCCGAGATATGCAAAATGGTTTACTTTTTCACCATCTGTTCCTTCTACGTATATTTGTCCTTCGTTGTTAATGAGAACCTTCATTATTTTTATTTTATCCTTGTTAATTTCAAGTCCTATTTTACTAGCCATTGAAAACAAGGTGTCTGTTTTTACTTGCATTGATTTTATATTGTCGCTGATAAGAGTTATGTCATCAGCAAAATCAAGATCTTCCAGTTGGGTCTCATGTACCCAATCAATGCCCATTTTACCTTTGCAACATGTTTTCATTATGAAGTCTATGACAATTCCAAAAATCAAGGGAGATAATATACATCCTTGTTTCACGCCTGTTTTAATCTGAAACCATTCACTCATTCCTTCGTCTGTATTGACTACACAAACATATCCATTGTAGAGGCTACTAATGATGTTGGAATTTTAGATGGTATTCCATATATTCTTACAATCCTCCACAATGATTCTCTGTGTATGCTATAAAATGTCTTTTTAAATTCTATGAAGTTCATAATTAACGGTCTTTGCTTTACAATATGTTTTTCAAGTATTATTGTGAGAGTAAAGATCTGGTCTATATAGCTTCTCCCTTTTCGAAATCCTGCCTGTTCTTCTCTCATTGCAGCATCCATTATATATTGAATTCTACTCAGAATAACTTTTGCAAATTACTTTTGACACAACTGATAGTAAGGTTACTGTTCTCCAATTGTTGCAGTCTCTAAGGTTGCCTTTCTCTTTGGTATTTTAACAATGATTTCTTTTGTTCCATTTAGAAGGGACCTATTCTTCTTTCCAAACTTTACTGAACATTCTTTGTTGTTGTTTTATGTTGTCTATATTAACAGCTTTTTACATGTTTAAAGTGATTAAGAAGACTTAAATAACTTTAATAGAGAATTACTACAACAGAGTAAGTGAAAGTCACAGGAGACAAAGTGTGATTAAGAAGAAATAAAAATGATTAAGGAGAGATAAAAGTGATTAAGAAGACATAAAAGTGATTAAGGAGAGATAAAAGAGATGAAGAAGACATAAAAGTTATTAAAAGACATAAAAGTGATTAATAAGTGGTAAAAGTGATTCTTATCTAATCTAAGTGCCGTGCCGCGTGGCGTAGGCGATCATTTCTCTCCACAATTCCCTGTTTTTAGAATTGATTATGAGATCCGCCGATGACTTTCTTCCTAGCCACACTGACAGCCCATCCAGTAACTTCTCTCTCTGTCATCCTATGTCTCTTCTTCCCTCAGATTTTCCAATTGCCACAGTGTGTTCCATTTTTTTCTTCTCAGAAAATGTCCTACAAATCTCGCTTGTCTGCCTCTGATCTTTGCTGTAATTTGCCTTTTAACTCCAAGACTCTCTTAAGACTTCTTCGTTAGTTTTCTTAGCTGTCCATGCTACCTTCAACATTCTTATTATAAACCACATCTCCATGGCCTCCATTTCTCGCTGTACTCTCTTATTCATAGACCATGCTTCACATCCATAAAACAAAACTGGCTCGATGTAACATTTAAGTACTCGGAATCTTGTTTCTATTGATATGGTTCTGTTGCACAAGATGCTTCTCATTGTCTGGAATGGTGACTTGGCCTGAGCACGCCCGCTTTTTATTTCGTTGTGACATTTACAAACAGTTGTTATAGTAGTTCCTAAGTACTTGAATCTATCAACTTGTTTCTGATTTGTGCCATCGATGGTAATGCTACACTTCGGTGGTGATTAAAGCTATAAAAGTGATTACGAAGATATAAGAGGGATTAAGAAGAGATAAATGTGTTTAAGAGGACATAAAAGTAATTAAACAGACATGAACGTGATCAAGAATACTGTAATCTTAAACGGAGTCTGACACTTAGGTTTTGGTATTCATTGTATGTATTGTTGATATAGAGACACTCACTGTATGTATTGTTGATATAGAGACACTCACTGTATGTATTGTTGATATAGAGACACTCACTACGAGTCAGATTATTATGAATTATAAAATACTTGTCACATGTTGTTATATCTGATAGTGTTTGTGGCACTGAAGTCTGTGCGTTGTTGTAATTACATTTGCATGTAGAAGTGGGGTCATTTATCATTGTACATTTTATTTAGGAATTTCTTATAATTTTCCTTCTCCTCCTTCTTCTTCTTCTTTTTCTTCTTCCCTTTTACTTCTTCCTCTTCATCACCATCATCATCTTCTTCTATGCCTAGAACTACGAGCTGATATTCGTTGCCACCTAAGTCTTGAAATGTTGAGACACACTGTGTCTGACTGGAAGTTGGTGACGTCAAGTAATTTGTCAGTCTCTGAGTTGAGTTAAGAACCTTATATGTGCAGTACTTCTGTAGCGGGCTCCACTACCATGGGGAATTTGTAGATCCCTGCTTCGTCACCCAGTCTAGTCTAGTTACAGGGGATAGCAAGTGAAGGGTGGGAGGGGTCTTGGTCAGCTATGGTTGGTCAACCTTGATGCTAGATCAGAAACATAAGAATAAAAAACCCAGTAACATAAATGACATTTGTTCAAGTCCTTCTCTATTATTCTGCTACATATCAACTTTTGACAAGTTCCTTTCACTGTCGACATATAATCTCCGTCTGTAAACAAAAGTTCAATGAAACACAGCTCACTCTTGTGTAGCACCTGTCAGGTAGCTGTTTAGCTTTTGATCTAAAACACTGCATTAAATCACCGGCTGGTGTGGAGGGAGACGGCCCGACTGTAAGAGTGAGACCTCGCAGGAGCCGTCACTCGTACATGCAGGGGAAGTAATAACATCTTATGTAATATATGCACGTAACAAGGACGTTTTATCTGGCATAAACAATGTTAAACATCAAGTTAGTGTGGCATTAAGTTACATAAGGTTTTTTTGTGTGAATGTACAAAGGTGTCTAATTTAAAATAACTTTGGACAACATAAGAATGTGAACATACTTAGATATATATTAAAAATTATATATCAATGGCTTAGCTATAAATACTTGTGTATCTAATATGCTATATAGTATATTCATCTAAAGTAATACAAAAAGTCTTCAAAACTGTCTTATTACAAAAATGTCTTAAACACTGACATAAAAGACATATGATCAAGTAAACCACAGCCACTACCTAGTAGGTTTACTGTCTAGCAGGACCGGTGTAGTCTACAAGCAACATCCAGGACAAAGTACAAAGACCAGGACTAATTCAGCCAGACTCTGTAAGTACAGACCTACAGACGCCAGGAAGTGACCTCAAGTTGGAGCTGTAAAAACCAAGTTCACTGTTTCCAGTTTATATTCAGGCAAGATTCTTTCTTCACATAAGACTCTCTGTATTTGCTTGTCAGACATTCCTTGTTATTAAAGTTCATTTGTTCCTGGGCTACTTCGTAGTCATTGGTCAGTTCTTTATTCTGTTGTCATGTGACCCGTCCTTGAATTAACAGTTACTTTATCTTACGACATGTTACTTCGTGTTACTTTTTGATAAGACATGCCACGACATGATACCTTATGTTTCTTCATGTTACGACATGTTACTTCATGTTACTTCATGCTACGACATGTTACTTTATGTTACTTCAGGTTAAGATATGTTACTTTATGTTACTTCATATTAAAACATATTACTTTGTGTCACTTCATGTTACGACATGTTACTTTATATTACTTTATGTTACAATAAGATACGTTATATTACTTCATGTTACAACATGTTACTTTGTGTTACATCATGTTACACCATGCTACTCTATGTTACTTCAGATTAAAACATTTCATTGTGTTATTTCATGTTACCATTCGAAAAATTGGATAATTGTTGTTTATCTAGAAAGAAGCAGGACGTATATCTGAAGTGAGCACTAACCAGCGGGTCCATCTCCTGTGAGTAGCTGGAGTCTACACTGAAAGAACAATTATTTATGTCCATCTAGCGGTACAAGAAGTTTGAAGTTGGCACAAGAAGGAGAAAGTGGCTGTCTGTGGTCGGCACAAATTAGATCTGAAGGTTCCAGTGTAAGACTTTTATCTTTAGATAGGTCTCAGGGTAACCAAGCCAACTGGTGTTATAGATGTAGCTAACAAATCCACATTGTATTATAGAAGTTGCTACCCAAGCGATCTGGTGTTATAAATGTAGCAAAATAAGCCAACTGATGGTTTTCATGTATCTAACTAATCCACATAGTTTTATAGATGTAGCTAACTAAGCCATCTGGTGTTATAGATGTAGCTAACTAAGCCACCTGGTGTTATAGATGTAGCTAACTAAGCCACCTAGTGTTATAGATGTAGCTAACTAAGACACATTGTGTTATAGATGTGGCTAACTAAGCCATCTGGTGAAATAGATGTAGCTAACTAAGACACCTAGTTTATAGATGTAGTTATCTAAGCTACCTGGTGTTATATATGTAGCTAACTAAAGCACCTGGTATTATAGATGTAGCGAACTAAGCCACCCAGTTTTATAGATTTAGATAACTAAGCTACCTATTGTTATAGATGTAGCTAGCTAAGGCATCTAGTGATATAGATGTAGATAACTAAGTCACCTGGTGTTATAGATATATCAAAATAAGCCAATTGATGGTATACATGTAGCTAACTAAGCCGCCTAGTGTTATAGATGTAGCTAACTAAGCCACTATGTGTTATAGATGTAGTTAACGAAGCCAATTGATGGTATACATGTTGCTAAATAAACCACGTGGTGTTATAGATGTAGTTAAAAAAAACCAACGTGGGTTATATATGTATGTAAAGCAATATCATCCCTTGTACTCTCTGCTTATGTGTAGATGTGACTTGTTACTCATTGTAGTGCATCTTCCTGTAAACTCCACTATTGCCCACTGCTATAATGTTCTTTCTTGTATCACCGTTAGCTTTTATCCCATTTTAATTCACGACTGTTCTACATCTGTCTGTATCTTTTTTTTTTTGCGTCTGTTTTGTTACTCACTTCACAGACTTACTTGCTCCCAGGTTCATTCTCTCTCAGTAGAAATAGTAATACAGAAGCAGAAACTTTACAGTTGAAATGATTTTAATGATGCACGGGGTGACGATGAGTCGATGATCGATAAGACGAGAACGACAAAGGCATCAACAAAATCCATGGACACAAGACTGGAGGTAATTTCCGTCTCCACGAGACAATATAAAAATGTATAAACCAGGAAAAAAGTAGGAACAGCTTCATTACTTAACCTTTACAACAATGTGGCGTTCCTGCTCTAGCTTTCTTCATACAAACACAAACAGGGCAAAGAATCAGACAGAGGAGACAAAGTATAGATTCACATGAACCTTATGTAAAAGAAATAATGAAAAAAAAATAAGGAACAATGGAACGTATCTTAAGTCTTCGAAGAACATACGCTAGAACTCGTAAAACTAGAACTTAACTTAAGTCTTGGAAGAATGTACCCTAGAACTCGTAAAACCACTTGTCAGAAAGCCGTTGTAAACGCTAAGTAATAAAGCTGTTCCTACTTTTTTCCAAGTTTATACATTTTGGTATCACAGCTTTACTGCAGTGCCTTGTATATAGTTGGATACTTATACACTAATTATTGTGTGTTACGACATAATATATGTCCCGGTAGACTACTGTGGATATCAGAACGTCGTCATATACTCTATTCTATATTTATTTCACTGAACAGCTACATTTCTAAAAGACTAATCTGCGCCTATCCTAGACGATACACAAAAGACAACTGTCCCTCAGTCATATTATTTCTCCATCACCTGACCTTTTCCAGTCACATCTTGATAGTGACCCACGTGGAAATTAAGAGAAAGCAAATGGACTAATCTCACAAACAGATTTTTACTTAAGAAGATAACTCATTTTATACTAATTTTTCAATTCTCAGATGAGTCATCTATCTTACATTATAACATTATATATACTACTTCTATAAGAAATAACATCTTATTGGCAGAAATGCAGATGAAGCAACTTACAACAATTATTGAGGAACGACGCTGGCGATGGTTGGGACATGTGCTCCGAATGACTGACAACTCACTACCAAAAATAGCACTAAGATGGACAACACAGGGGAACAGAAGTAAGGGTAGACCAAAGGAGACATGGAGAAGAACAACAGAAAGGATATTGAGAAATAGAGGGCTCACCTGGGCAAGAGCAGAAAAAAAGGCGAAGGACAGGCATTTGTGGAAAACCGTTGCCGAAGCCCCATGTGCCCTGGGCACTTAAGGTTCATATATATATATATATATATATATATATATATATATATATATACTATTATAATAGCTAACCAAACCATCTTGTGGTATAGATGTTGCTAACAAAACCAGCAGGTGTTATAGATGTAAGAGGTAGCTAACGAAACCACCAGGTGTTACAGAGGTAGCTAACCAAACCACCTGGTGTTATAGATGTAGCTAACCAAGCAACAGTCCATTGCTTGATATAGCATTCTTGAGATTAGAAATAGATGGATATTTTGTGCAGTCTGTATTTCTGTGTTGTAATTTCTTTGAATAAAGATGAAAAAGATAAAAATGGAAATAGCAGATGAACAGTATGGACTTGTTGAAGGAAAGGGAACACACAATGCCATTTATGCTTTACCAACACTAACAGAAAGAGCTTTAGAAGTACAGAAAGATCTCTACTTATGTTTCATTGATTACACCAAGGCATTCGACAAGGTGAAACATAAAGAAATTATTAAAATGCTTGAAGACATCACTATGACGGCAAAGACTTGAGGATTGTAAAACATCTATACTGGCAGTAAGATGCAGCAATTCGAATTGAAAATAGAACTGGAAAATATCAACCTATAAAACACGGAGTGCGACATGGATGTGTACTATCTCCAGACCTTTTTTCTCTGTACAGCAAGAATATTCTAAGAACGATCATCACAGAAGCAGGATTAAAAATTGGAGGATAAATATTAACAACGTTCTGTATGCTGACGACAAAGTACTGTAGCTGAGAACCAACAAGACCGCAAAATCTCTTGGATAAAGTTGCCAAAGGAAGTGAACAGAAAGGCCTTAATTTGAACATCAAAAAGACAGAGAATATGGTTATATCTAAGAAACAGAATCCAGCAACACGCAGTATAAAATTAAATGGAACTATTCTAAAGCAAGTGCAGAAATTCAAATACCTTGGAGCAGTAATAACTTCAGATGGGAAATGCAGAACAGAAATTAGGAACAGAATAAGCCAAGCAGAGACTGCATTTCAGAGAATGAGAAACATATTATCCAACATATCTTTATCAATGAATGTTAGAAAACGAGTCCTAAAATGCTATATTGAACCTATCTTGTTATATGGAAGTGAATCATGGACAATAGGCAAGTCTGCACAATAATCATTGGAAGCAGCAGAAATGTGGTTTATTAGAAGAATGATGCGAATCCCCTGGACAGCAAAAATAACTAATGAAGAATGTATGAGAAGAGCTGGAGAGACAAAAAACCTTGTCAAAAAGATAAGATAGAGACAATGTACTTTCATAGGACATGCAATGAGAAGAGGGGGGCATTGAAAATATTAAAACAACAGGAAAAATAGAAGGAAGAAGATCAAGAAGAAGACCAAGAGAAATGATATTGGACAGTCTGACGGGATGGTGTGAGAGGAGATAACCAACTGAGCTGATGGCCTGCATGTAGGATCGTGTACTCTGGAGAAGCATAATAGCCACCGCGTCGGCACAGCACCGATGATGATGATGATGGTGATTCTTTTTGTCTGATGAATGTCCTCTGTAATTTATTATTATTTTTAATCATTGTTATTTTAGAGTCTAAGGTCATACACAGTTGTGGTTTGGAGGGAGGGGGATATTTCTTGTTTTATGAACCGAGCCACTTATCATTGCTGCAATTGAGAAGGGAAACAAAAAGACTTTGAGAATATCTAAAATAATATCATAGTTACTTCCCTTGTGTTGTTGTACAGGACTGAAGCTTTCCTTGTTTGGACTATTTTGACTGGATATCAGACCTATGTTTCTAATATTCATGTTCTTTCATAACGAATGTTGATAGGGAACTGTTCATTCCTATTATTATTTTTTCTAATTCATGTTAAGAAACATATCTTATATCCTTCCCGTGCATTTAAACGTCACATAGGGCTCCCAAAAGTAGTTCGCCAATTTTTCCTGTCTTCGGCGAGTCTTTCAACCTCATCAAAGGATTTTATGCCTGTTAACTTGGCCTCTCTTAATAATGTCCTCTTCAGAGTTTCACGCGGTCTGCCTCTTTTTCTTCGGCTTGTTGTGTTCCACTTGATAGCTTCTTTTGGGATTCTCTGATCATTTCTTCTCATCAAGTGACCAACATATTTCCATCTCCTTTTCCTGATCACCCATGAGACTGGTTGTTGTTCAGTCATCTGTCTTATCTCTGCATTGTTCTTGAATTCATTCCACTTGATGCCGAGTATTTTCCTTAGGCATTTGTTTTCAAAAGAGTCTAATTTCTTTTCTATTTCTTTAGTTGTTTTCCAGCTTTCGCATGCATAAATGAGGGTGGATATTACATTTGAATTGAATAGTCTTAACTTGGTTTCTGTGCTTATAACTTTTGAATTCCATATGTTCTCAAGATTCTTCAAGATTGATACTGCTTTTGCAATTCTGATCCTAACTTCATTCTAGTGTTACCATCCTGGTCTATGTAGCTGCCAAGGTATGCAAATTGATTGACTTCTTCAATATCTGTCCCTTCTATGTGTATTTTTACATTTTGATTGAGAGGAATTTTCATTATTTTTGTTTTCTCCTTGTTACTTTCAAGTCCTATTTTGCTAGCCAGTGAAGACAGGCTGTCTGTTTTTTCTTGCATGGAATTCACATTATTACTGATAAGAGTTATGTCATCAGCAAAATCAAGATCTTCTAGTTGGGTCCCATGTACCTAGTCAATACATGTGTTACCTGTGCAGCATTTTTTCATTATGAAGACTATTGTAATCCCAAAAAGTAAAGGAGACAGTTTACATCCTTGTTTCACACCTGTTTCAATCTGGAACCATTCACTCATCCCTTCTTCTGTCTTGACTGCACAAACATATCCATTGTATAAGTCCTTAATGATGTTGACAATTTTAGATGGTATTCCATATATACATAAAATTCTCCATAATGAATCTCTGTGTATGCTATCAAATGCCTTTTTAAAATCTATGAAGTTCAGTATTAATGGTTTCTGCTTTTCAATATGTTCTTCAAGTATTATTCTGAGAATAAAGATCTGGTCGAGACAGCTTCTCCCTTTTCGAAATCCTGCTTGTTCTTCTCTCATTGAAGTATCCACTATATATTTGAGTCTATTCAAAATGACCTTGCAAAATACTTTTGACACAACTGATACTAAGGTGACTCTTCTCCAGTTGTTACAGTCACTAAGATTGCCGTTTTTGGTATTTAACAATGATTCCTTTCCTACAATTAGAAGGGACCTTTTCTTCTCTCCAAATCTTGTTAAACATTCTCTGTAGTTGTCTCATGTTGTCACTATTGATAGCTTTTAGCATTTCGGCTGTTATTTCATCTTCACTTGCAGCTTTCTTGTTAGCCATTGAATTAACTGTTTCAATTTCATGCAATTTAATTTCATCTAGGTTGACATTTAGTTGTGGGGCTGGTAAGTCAATTTCAAGGTTTAACAATTCTTTTGGGTGTTGTCGATTAAGTATTTCTTGGAAGTTTTCAGCCCATCTTTGCTTTTGGTCTTTATTTGATGTTAATAGTGTTTCAGTTTTGCTAAGGATTGGTCTTTCTTTAGATGTAATAGTACCTGTTAGCCTCTTTTGTATGTTATATAAAGTTTTGATGTCTCCTGTTTTTGCTGCTTTTTCTGCCTCTTTCGCCATATTGTCTATGTATTCTCTTTTATCCCTTGTAGCTGAACTTTTTACTTTCTTGTCTATTTCTTCGTATGTTGCTTTCGCCTGATCTTTTCCAAGATCTGTTTTTGCATTCAACATGCCTAATTTGACTGCTCGTCTTTCATGTGTATACTTCCATGTTTTATATGATATCCATGCTTTTCTATTTGGTTTTTTCAGTCCAGGACTTGCTTTTGCTGCTGTGATTATGGCTGTGTTGTAAGAATTCCATAATTCATCTATATTATCTCCTCCACTTCACTTGGTGTTTGATTGGCAGGTTCCTGATTGAAATTAATGTTAGTATTTTCTTCCTGTAGGCTGTGGCTGTTTATCTTTCCGTGTACTGATTTCTTGTGTTGACTTTTCAATTTTAGTTTTATTTTCCCTATGCACAGGTTGTGATCACTGTTGACATCTGCACCCCTATAAGCCCGTACATCTATGAGAGATGTTCTGTATTGCTTTCTAATACAAACATGATCTATCTGGTTTCTAGTTCTATCATCTGGAGATATCCACGTTGTTTAATGTATCTCTTTGTGTGGGAATATTGTTCCTCCAATGACCATGCCTTCTGTTAGACAAATTTCAATTAATCTTTCTCCGTTCTGAATCACCATGTCAATTCCTTCTTTCCCTATCACTTTTTCAACGTCGGTATTATCCTTTCCTACCTTAGTATTGAATTCCCCCATAGCAATTAGTATGTCGTGTTTAAGAAACATATACACTTTAGTAATTAGGTCGTCAAATACTTGATTATTTTTCTTGTTTAAAACTTTTCACAGTCTACGAAGATGACTTTCCATAATTTTATGTTCTGTGAGAAAACAGGCGAGAGATTAAGATGAAATTGGAACTCTGTACTCAACAAGAAAATGTTCAAGTCAACCTCCAACAATCAGTCTGAGACAAAGAAAATCTGTATAAGATCAGGACACTTTAGTGGTTTCTGTTTTACTTTTAATGAATGATTCAACTGTGGAAATTCTTTGCCTTGAAAAAAGAACGAGAGAGAAGAAGCAGCGCTCAAATATCAGGATATAGCACGTGGAAAATGCTCTGAAAGAACTGATGAATTTCTTTTTGTCACAAACTTTAGAAATCGGTTCATGAGAAAAGAAGAAAATGTTCTAAAATATTAAGGCAAATTTCTACAAGAATGTGACTGGAGCAGGACATTTTCATGTCGCTATAGAAGAAGAAGAACTCACTATGAGCTTCCGGGAATTGTGCAGACAACAAATAGGAAGATTCAAGAAGTTGTATCTAGATTGTAATGGCCGGTGTGTTGTGCTAGACAACAGATAGGAAGATTCAAGAAGTTGTATCTAGATTATAATGGCCACTATGTCGTGCTAGACAACAGACGGGAAGATTCAAGAAGATGTATCAAGATTGTAATAGCCGGTGTATAGTGCTGGACAATAGACAGGAAGATTCAAGAAGTTGTATCAAGATTGTAATAGCCGGTGTATAGTGTTGGACAACAGATGAAAAAAAAGCATAGAAAGAAGCAGATACAAGTTACTGAACTTGCAGAGAATATCGGACATATGTACCAGAACTCAGTAGATTCTTTACGCTGGACAAAGATGTGACAACACAACTATTCTTTATGCTGAACAAAGATGTGACAACACAACTATTCTTTATGCTGGACAAAATATGACACTACAATTATTCTTTATGCTGGACAAAGATGTGACAACACAACTATTATTTATGCTGGACAAATATGTGATAATACAACTATTCTTTATGCTAGGCAAAGTTGTAATAATGCAACTATTCTTTATGTTGTCAAAGATGTGACAATACAATTATTCTTTATGCTGGATAAAGATATGACAACACAAATATTCTTTATGCTGGACAAAGATGTGACATCACAACTATTCTTTACTTCGGCCAAAGATGTGACAATACAATTATTCTTTATGCTGGACAAAGATGTGACAACGTAAGTATTCTTTATGCTGGACAGACATGTGACAATACAACTATTCTTTACGTTGGAGAAAGATGTGACAACACAATTATTCCTTACACCGGACAAAGATGTGACAACATAACTATTCTTTACACTCAACAAAGATGTGACAATACAAGTATTCCTTACACCGGACAAAGATGTGACAACACAACTATTGTTTCGCTGGGCAAAGATGTGACAACACAACTATTCTTTACGTCGGACAAAGATGTGACAACACAACTATTCTTTACCCTGGACAAAGATATGACAATAAAACGATGAGACAACACAAGTATTCCTTACACCGGACAAAGATGTGACAGTACAAGTATTCTTTACACGGGACAAAGACGTGACAACACAACTTTTCTTTACGTTGGACAAAGATGTGACAAGACAACTATCTTTTACGCTGGAGAAAGATGTGACAACACAACTATTCTTTACACCGGACAAAGATGTGACAACACAACTATTCTAAATAAAGATACGGATGTTAAATTTCTTGAAATGGAGACATAAGGAAAGTGTGATCTCCAACAAAACAGATACTTCAAGGATCTCTGGCGTGGAGCAACGGATGTACTGGCTACTGTAGATTCAGAGATTGTTTTCTGGAAGGTATGAGCATTTCTGTGGTTTGTTTTCTGGAAGGTATGAGCGTTTATGTGGTTTGTTTATGAGCATTTCTGTGGGTTGTTTTCTGGAATTTATGAGCATTTCTGTGGTTTGTTTTCTGCAAGTGTATGAGCATTTCTGTGGTTTGTTTTCTGGAAGATATGAGCATTTCGGTTGTTTGTTTTCTGGAAGGTATGAAAATATCTGTTGTTTGTTTATTAGCAATTCTGTGCTTTGTTTTCTGGACGGTATGAGAATTTCTGTGGTTTGTTTTCTGGAAGGTATGAGCATTTCTGTTGCGTGTTTTTTGGAAGATATGAGCATTTCTGTGGTTTGTTTTATGGAAGGTATGAAAATATCTGTTGTTTGTTTTTCGGAAGTGATCAATATTTCTATGGTTTGTTTTATGAAAGGTATAATCACTTCTCTGGTTTGTTTATTTCTGTGGTTTGTTTTCTGGAATGTATGCTTATTTCTGTGGTTTGTTCTCTGGAAGGTATGAGTATTTTTGTGGTTTGTTTTCTAAAAGTATGAGCATTTCTGTGGTTTGTTTTATAGAAGGTATGAACATTTCTGCGGTTTGTTTTCTGGAAGGTATGAGCATTTCGGTGGTTTGTTTTATGGAAGGTATGAAAATATCTGTGTTCTTTTTATGAGCAATTCTGTGGTTTGTTTTCTGGAAGGTATGAGCATTTCTGTGGTTTGTTTTCTGGAAGGTATGAGCATTCTGTGGTTTGTTTTCTAGAAGGTATGAGCATTTCTGTGGTTTGTTTTCTGGAAGGTTTGAGCATTTCTGTGGTCTATTTTCTAGAAGGTATGAGCATTTCTGTGGTTTGTTTTCTTGAAGGTATGAGTATTTCTGTGGTTTGTTTTCTAGAAGTTATGAGCATTTATGTGGTTTCTTTTCTGGAAGGTGTGAGTATTTCTATGGTATGTTTTCTGGAAGGAATAATCACTTATGTGGTTTGTTTATAAGCATTTCTGTGGTTTGTTATCTGAAAGGTACGAGCATTTCTGTGGTTTGTGTTCTGGAAGGTACGAGCATTTCTGTTGTTTGTTTTCTGGAATATATGAGCATTTCTATGGTTCTTTTTTTTCTGGAAGGTAGGAGCATTTCTGTTATTTGTTTTCTGGACAGTATGTGTGTTTCTGTGCTTTGTATTCTGGAAAGTATGTACATTTCTAGGGTTTGTTTTCTGTATGGTATGTGCATTTCTGTGATTTGTTTGCTGGAAGGTATATGCATTTCAGTAGTTTGTTTTCTGGAAGGTATGTGCATTTCTGTTGTTTGTTTTCTTGAAGGTATGTGCATTTGTGTAGTTTGTTTTTTCTGGAAGGTATGTGCATTTTTGTGGTTTGTTTATCTGGAATGTATGTGCATATCTGTGGTTTGTCTTCTGGAAGGTATGTGTATTTCTGTATTCTGTTTTCTGGAAGGTATGTGCATTTCTGTGGTTTGTTTTCTGGAAGGTATGTGCATTTCTGTTGTTTGGTTTATCTGGAAGGTATGTGCATTTCTGTGGTTTGTTTTCTGGAAGGTATGTGCATTTCTGTTGTTTGGTTTATCTGGAAGGTATGTGCATTTCTGTGGTTTGTTTTCTGGAAGGTATGTGCATTTCTGTTGTTTGGTTTATCTGGAAGGTATGTGCATTTCTGTGGTTTGTTTTCTGGAAAGTATGTGCATTTCTGTTGTTTGGTTTATCTGGAAGGTATGTGCATTTCTGTGGTTTGTTTTCTGGAAGGTATGTGCATTTCTGTTGTTTGGTTTATCTGGAAGGTATGTGCATTTCTGTGGTTTGTTTTCTGGAAGGTATGTGCATTTCTGTGGTTTGTTTTCTGGAAGGTATGTGCATTTCTGTGGTTTGTTTTCTGGAAGGTATGTGCATTTCTGTGGTTTGTTTTCTGGAAGGTATGTGCATTTCTGTGGTTTGTTTTCTGGAAGGTATGTGCATTTCTGTGGTTTGTTTTCTGGAAGGTATGTGCATTTCTGTGGTTTGTTTTCTGGAAGGTATGTGCATTTCTGTGGTTTGTTTTCTGGAAGGTATGTGCATTTCTGTGGTTGTTTTCTGGAAGGTATGTGCATTTCTGTGGTTTGTTTTCTGGAAGGTATGTGCATTTCTGTGGTTTGTATAATCTGTTGGTGATTTGCTACTTGCCTAACTTTATTTTTGCAAGTTCAGTTATCCTGTCTGAGTTCTTAGTGTGAAATTGTTTCATTATATTCTTGCTTCACAATGATTTTATTTCTTTTCTTCATGTTTTATTTATTTTGTTTTAAAGCATATTGTATCTCTCAGGTGAATTTAAATTCCAGCTCCTACAGTATCATTATTTGTTGATCAGTCAAGGAAACATTTAAATAAATTCTTACATGAAAAAGTTCCTAGGTGTGGTATATTCCCTATATAAATATATATATAATATATATATATATAATATATATATATATAATATATCTTATCTTATATCCTTCCCGTGCCGTTAGACGTCACATAGGGCTCGCAAAGTAGTTCGCCAATTTTTCCTGTCTTCGGCGAGTCTTTCAACCTCATCAAAGGATTTTATGCCTGTTAACTTGGCCTCTCTTAATAATGTTCTCTTCAGAGTTTCACGCGGTCTGCCCCTTTTTCTTCGGCCTGTTGTGTTCCACTTGATAGCTTGTTTTGGGATTCTCTGATCATTTCTTCTCATCAAGTGGCCAACATATGTCCATCTCCTTTTCCTGATTACCCGTGAGACTGGTTGTTGTTCAGTCATCTGTCTTATCTCTGCATTGTTCTTGAATTCATTCCACTTGATGCCGAGTATTTTCCTTAGGCATTTGTTTTCAAAAGAGTCTAATTTCTTTTCTATTTCTTTAGTTGTTTTCCAGCTTTTGCATGCATAAAAGAGGGTGGATATTACATTTGAATTGAATAGTCTTAACTTGGTTTTTGTGCTTATAACTTTTGAATTCCATATGTTCTCAAGATTCTTGAAGATTGATGCTGCTTTTGCAATTATGATCCTAACTTCCTTTCTAGTGTCACCATCCTGGTCTATGTAGCTGCCAAGGTATGCAAATTGATTGACTTCTTCAATATCTGTCCCTTCTATGTGTATTTTTCCATTTTGATTGATGGGAATTTTCATTATTTTTGTTTTGTCTTTGTTAATTTCAAGTCCTATTTTGCTAGCCAGTGAAGATAGGCTATCTGTTTTTTCTTGCATGGAATTCACATTATTACTGATAAGAGTTATGTCATCAGCAAAATCAAGATCTAGAAAAGCAAGATCACTAACACCTATCGACACGGCACCTGATGATGGTTTCGAAATAATAAATTCCAGAGTGAAATGTATCTCAAAGATGAAATAATAGTTGAAATAAATATCGTTATGAAATATATTTCACGACATAAATTTTAACATGAAATTAAATTATTGCAAAAAGCATTCAGCTATACCGTCCTCATAAACAAACCGCATTAAACTAATAAACTAATATATTACTACAATCATTTCACAAAGTAATATTCATATTGGAACAACACAACAACGATCGAGACATTATAATTAAAATAATGCGTACCTATCTGTACACAATAAAACTTTATGTTTGCTAGACGAGGGCAGTAAACTCACAGAGGAACTCGAACTTATAAAAAAAACAGAGATATAGTTTCACAGACATATGTAACTTGAATCCTAGACTGTCAGAAAAACAAAAAGACCTAGTGAAGGCTATCAGAAAAGACACAGGAGAAAACAGAATTTAGAAAAACAGGCATTCACTTGAAAACTTAATGGAAAAAGAGAAACTGGAAGGAAAAGAAAGCACGAATGGCCCGAGCAAACATCAAAGATAATTTAAGCATTCAAACAATAAACGTAATAATAGTGATAAGAAATAAGGAAATCTTTGTCCACAGGTAATTTTAGAAGTAACTGATATTATGATGAAACCATTAAAGACGATTATTTTAAATGGTATAAGATAACAATGAATAGCTTATCGTGAACATGTTTTTTGTAGAATTCTGGGAAATTTTCTTGTTCCCACCTTGATAGCGCTAAATGAAAAACACATTTCTTATTTTTTAGATCCTTTTTACAGCCATATCAGGAATATATCACCTGAGCTTCAGACACAGCAGAATATGGCTAGTCTGTTTTCTGGCTACATTCAGTGCTTCTCAGTCCTTGCCTTATCCACGTCACGTGTGTCATCCAGGTACATACCTGGTCACAGCAAGAAATGACCTAGATTTCTGCCTACCTTGTACTGATGGTGTAAACTTCATGCCAGACTCGTGGCACACTCACAGAAACTGCTACAACTGTACACAGATACGGGACCAGGACTTGGAGATTCTCGACACAGAATGTACCAGAACTCACGATGCTGAGATCTTGTGTACACCTGGGTACTATAGAAGGAGAGCCAGGAACCCGCGTGAGCAAGACAGGTGTGAGAAGTGTTTTGTGTGTGAGCAGCCAACTCTAGCATGTCAGGGTTACCATGACACGGTCTGTTGTGGGGCACGGAACTATGACGCTGTCAAAAACAAGGACGGGGTTTATGTCTGTCAGGAGCGTCCAGTTTTGTGTGGCCCTGGACATTTTCTAAATCTAAACACGCGAGAGTGTAGTCAATGTTCTCCAGGTACATTTATGACAGAAGACAAACATGACAACACGGCCTGTAGACCATGTCTAGAAGACTCAGATTTTGGACCAGATCAGGTGGTTGTTGAGATCTGCAACGTCACCCATCAGACAGTGGTTGGATGTAGACAGGGATACTTCATAGATTCTTCAGGAGAGTTTTCTGTGGGCAGAGTCAAATGTTTACCATGTCAGAAGTGTAAACAACAGATACGAGAATGTGATATGTATCACAATACAGTCTGTTGTGATGACCCAGGCATGCAAATTATGAATGTAGGTTCTGTAACTGAGTGTAGACCACGTGACCACAGCCAGAACAGTTCAAAATCTTTAGCAGGTGAGAACGTAACACATTACTTTCACTATTTCTAAAATTATGAAGTAATATTATCCTTATAACTATTAATACACAACAATAGATGTTTATTTTCTGAATATTGTATAGTGATAGTTTCATGTTACTTGTATCTGTCATAACAGATATCAATCTGGTGAGTCTAGAGAAGAGATTCTGTGGAGAAGATCAATACCTCTATACCAACCAAAGTAACAACTTGACCATGTGCCTACCTTGTGAGAAAGGAACCTACATGAAAGAAAGGAATCATACCATGAATTTCTGTAAGGACTGTTCAGATGTCCAGGGTGTACGTGTTCCAGAATCTTGTTACAATGTGACTGAAAGCACGTACAGGGATGAACTTCACCGGCAGACCGGATTGTCTCTTGGTATAATTATACCAGCACTAGTTCTAGTGGCTCTTATCTTTGTCGTAGTGAGACGCTCTCAAACCAGACGTCAACACAGAGAGCTTACACAAAGGTAATAGTTAGACAATAATGAGTGAATATATATATATATATATATATTATATATATTATATATATATATATATATATTATATAATAGTAAGCGAATTAGTGACCTACTTTATAAAGAACCTACACATACGAATGTTTGTGAAGTACATCAGAGTATGGGAACTTTTGTAGTAAATAAAGTCTGTAATAGATAGGTTATATGAAAGTCATGTCCTGTCTAATTCATGAACTCTCTGTCTTGTCAGTTAATGTGTTAATTATTAACAAGCTACATGCCATCAGGATCTGACTTTCTTTTCTTTGTTTGCCATTTTTTAAACTCTTGCCACTTTAAGAAAAGTAAATTAAAGGTGAAAAGAGTAGAACAGTCAGTTTTCATCAGCAGTCAATCAGTCATTTTCATGTCCTTTGTGAAACTTTTCTTCCCTAACAGCTCTCCTGTAGGCCTCTCGGTTGTAAGCAAGATGTCCTGCTGCTGATGTATCGATTTGGAGATTATTAACGATGCCTTGCAGCCATCTTCGCCTTGGTCTTCTTCTCTTTCTTTTTTCCGTTATGTACTCTTCCAAGACTCTCTTCTCTAAATTCTCATGACGTTTAATGTCCAAACTATTTAAATTGTCTGCTCATTCTTCTTCACGAGCTGCTTTTCTTAATTATTAAGTTCTTGTAGTATGGATATATGTGTTCTTGTAGTATGGATATATGTTTTCTTGTAGTATGGATATATGTGTTCTTTCTTGTGTCCAGGGCAGCAGGAAAACTCTTCTGTAGCATTTATGTTCAAGAACGTTCATGTGTTTCTCAGCTGTTTTGTTTTTCTTCAACAGCGAACAAGAAATGAACGTTCATGTTTGAGTAAGACAATTTATCAGATAAAGATAATAAAGACAGAGAAGATAAAGATAATAAAGACAGAGAAGATAAAGACAATCATTGTGAAATATATTACAATAATAGTTTTTCTATAAGACTGGAAGCTGTCGTGGTAAAAGTTAACACCCAAAGTTATTCATCTGAGATATTCTCTGATGCTTAGGTCTCTAGATTTTATTAATATGTGCTAGGTCAAGGACGGAGACATATGTGTAGAATATGCAGCAGATTTGTTTATACAATACAGCATTTTATGAGTTTTATGAATATTGAATGAAGTCAATGACAAGCGACCATATAATGTGTGATTGTGTCACGTGTACAGGTCATGCATATTAAAGAGGTCAAACATTTATACATATAATAAATTAATCATATTTGAAATGATTTTTGTAGCCTTTTTATTTGTGTATTTTTTTTTATTGAAATCACATAATATATCACATCGGAAAGTGACAAATAAAATGTAAGGAAGTCACTGACTCCTGACGCCAGTCATAAACTTAGAAAAGATTTTAGTCCTTTACTTTCAGGTAAATCAGTCAAAAGTGAATATATCACGTTAGTTTCTCTGTTTGATTTTGCTCATTCACGTGAGTCTTTATTATTCTGTCTTATTCTGTCATATAACATAATAAACATGTACCAGTAAAACTGTGACAGTAAACTTGTAGCAGTAAAGCTGTGACAGTAAACTTGTAGCAGTAAAACAGTGACAGTAAACCTGTACCAGTAAAACTGTGACAGTAAACTTGTAGCAGTAAAGCTGTGACAGTAAACTTGTAGCAGTAAAACTGTGACAGTAAACTTGTAGCAGTAAAACTGTGACAGTAAACTTGTAGCAGTAAAGCTGTGACAGTAAACCTGTAGCAGTAAAACTGTGACAGTAAACCTGTAGCAAAAGCTGTGACAGTAAACGTGTAGCAGTAAAGCTGCGACAGTAAACGTGTAGCAGTAAAGCTGTGACAGTAAACGTGTAGCAGTAAAGCTGTGACAGTAAACCTGTAGCAGTAAAATTGTGACAGTAAACCTGTAGCAAAAAGCTGTGACAGTAAACTTGTAGCAGTAAAGCTGTGACAGTAAACCTGTAGCAGTAAAGCTGTGACAGTAAACCTGTTGCAGGAAATCTGTGGAAGTAAACTTGTAGCAGTAAAGCTGTGACAGTAAACCTGTAGCAGTAAAACTGTGACAGTAAACTTGTAGCAGTAAAGCTGTGACAGTAAACGTGTAGCAGTAAAGCTGTGACAGTAAACCTGTAGCAGTAAAGCTGTGACAGTAAACCTGTAGCAATAAAACTGTGGAAGTAAACCTGAAGCAATAAAACTGTGGCAGTAAAACTTTTGCGCTCCTTAAAGGAGAAAGTGACAGTCTAAAGACGGACAAATCATGGACGGGTAGTACAGAAGATGTTATCAAGCAGGTCTATGAACCCAACAACATCAACCCCGGCGAGGAACCTGTGCCTCCAGCGTTCAGTGGCAGCTTCTCTTGCTCTGTCAGGTTTGACAAGATTAACAGGAAGCAGAATCCACTTTCTCTGTCAGGTGTGACAAGATGAACAGGGAGTAGAATCCACTTTCTCTGTCAGGTGTGACAAGATGAGCAGGGAGCAGAATCCACTTTCTCTGTCAGGTGTGACAAGATGAACAGGGAGCAGAATCCACATTCTCTGTCAGATGTGACAAGATGAGCAGGGAGTAGAATCCACTTTCTCTGTCAGGTGTGACAAGATGAACAGGGAGCAGAATCCACTTTCTCTGTCAGGTGTGACAAGATGAGCAGGGAGAAGAATCCACTTTCTCTGTCAGGTGTGACAAGATGAACAGGGAGCAGAATCCACTTTCTCTGTCAGGTGTGACAAGATGAACAGGGAGCAGAATCCACTTTCTCTGTCAGGTGTGACAAGATGAGCAGGGAGCAGAATCCACTTTCTCTGAATACAGAGATCAACGGCCACGTCAGTGAAGTCTGTAGTGAGGCAGATGTTATTTACACAGATGGGTCCCTTGTCTGTAGTGAGGCAGATGTTATTTACACAGATGGGTCCCTTGTCTGTAGTGAGGCAGATGTTATTTACACAGATGGGTCCCTTGTCTGTAGTGAGGCAGATGTTATTTACACAGATGGGTCCCTTGTCTGTAGTGAGGAAGATGTTATTTACACAGATGGGTCCCTTGTCTGTAGTGAGGCATATGTTATTTACACATATGGGCCCCTTGTCTGTAGTGAGGCAGATGTTATTTACACAGATGGGTCCCTTGTACGACATCAAAGGAGAGCATGGACATTCACATCACACTCAGAGGGCAGAACAATCCAGGAAGTCGGCGGTGCCTTCGCTATGCCCACAAGCAGCAAGAAGATGAAGATGATGATAGCAGTGAGGAAAGTATTTGTCTGACTGGAGTCACAGGGCTATTCTGGGGTCTGCATACTAAGTGATTCAGAGAGTATGATCAGGAAGGTTGAGGCAGGTTCTGTACGCTGGCAGTGGCTTGAGTCATGGCAGAAATCAACTTCCACAAAGTCGTCACCCTCATAGATGTCCCTAGGCGTGCTGGCATCCAGGGAAATGAGAGAACTGATAGGTTGGCTGGCTGTGTCAACATCAGAGACGGACACCCACTGGGTCGAGCTAATATTGTTAACACATTCAGAGAGATAGGAAGAGTGGAGGACTTAGAGAGCAGCTAATCCACGTCGTTGCTTACAGTGAGAGAGCTGGGAGTATAGACTGGCACGGGCATACAAGAGAGACATACTGGACTCAAGGAGGACTTAGAGAGCAGCTAATCCTCGTCGTTGCTTACAGTGAGAGAGCTGGGAGTATAGGCTGGCACGGGCATACACGAGACATACTAGACTCAAAGAAGACTTGTCAACCAAACACAGGACGTGCACTATCAGTGGCAGGACACTGATGTTGAGAGGAGGATCAGAACTTCTGGACATGTCCGGAGTGCAATGATGATAATCCAGACCATAAACCATAAATCTGTAGTAAATCAGAAGTAGTAAAAAATGTAGGAATTTTAAAAATGTATGTGGTAGGGATTTGTATGTAATTTATAATATGCTATATTGTATTTTTATATTGGTGCTATCTTATCGTTATAGTTATATGGAGATTTACAATAACACGGACTAATACATTCACACATCACATCAATGAAAGAATAACAACACAATCAATACTACTTCGTCAAATAATACACTTATATTGTTGTTAGTCATCAGTTTGCACAGTTAGCAATATCAAACCAAAGGATCATCAATATAATGTAGTTATTTATCAGCTTATATTGTTATTAACAAAGGTATCTAAAACAATTTACTAAAATACTGATTCGCGTAACAAACGTCACTAACTGGCAAGAATGTATTCACATGCATATGCATACAAATCAGTAATATAAAATTAAGTGCACATAATAAGCATGACTTCCACGTTCCCATTAAAAACATAAAATGCTTACATAGAACAATTATTCCTTAACTGATTTATGGTTATTGATTACCATTCATAACACAATCACTAACAAAATATTTAACTAAGTGGATCGGGATTGATCGAGGGAGCCCACAGCACATCTTGGATTCATTCGCATCACATAATAACAGCCTATACTAACCTTACACATATTACATCTTGTTTCGACGAAAAAACATTCTCTTTCGCGCTTGAACAATCACATGACTCCCCCGATTCACTGGCCTCCCACGTGCTCAGCTTACAAATCCAGACCGATTAAATTATATCATGTTTTCTTTATATACCTGGCCAGATACTGACCTTTCCAATAATTGCGCACTTCCGGTACTAGCCTGTCTTTGACGCATTATTTCCTAGCCTAGGATTGCCAATCACTTGGGTTTGCTATGACCTTGTCTCTTCCCTGCAGTAGAAAACAGAATTATACTTCACGATACAGGCTTAATATATAGAAAACAGAGTAATACATTCAGGATTCAAGCTTATTATATAGAAAACAGAATTACACATTAACGATACAGGCTTGTTAAATAGAAAACAGAATACTACATTCCGGATACAGGCTATTATGTAGAAAATAGAATTATGCATACATGATACATTATTATTATATATAAAACATAATTATACATTCATGATACAGGCTTATTGTATAGAGAATAGAATTATGCAGTCAGGATAGAGGCTTATCATAAATAAAACAAGTTTTATATCTCAAGGTTCTAAATTATGCTGTTGTAAAACAATTTTTCATTGTTGAAGTGGATATATGTCAAATATGGCACAGTTCTGCGCCTTTGTATGCCTGTCTTTACATACTTGCATATATATGTTTGATACTTACAGGTGTTGTCCGCTCTTACCGGTGTGTGGAAAGAGTTCTGATGAGAGGAACGAACAAAGTAACCCAGAAACTGTTGTCATGGTCGACAAGCCTACACCTGGAGTTAACGATGTGCAGCCACAGTCAGAAGACAACAAAGAAACTTCTCTCATGATTGGTCGAGACACACATGGAGTTAGTGATGAGGGAGAAATCTATAAACCTTCATGGCAAGTAGAGGTAATGTTATGCAGTTAGTCAGGGACTAAAACTCGCGATATTTAAAGTCAGCGCTTTCGACTGTGATAAAAATAAAGAGCAGCAACTAAGTAATTATGGAAGAAGAAGAGGAAGAAGAAGAAAAAATAGGAGGACTAGGAGGAATAGTAGTAGTAGAAGGATGAGAGCGATGGCGACAATAAAAAGAAGAAGGAGCAGGACAAGATGGATTAGTAGTAGTAGGAGGAGAGCGATGACGACAATAACAAGAAGAAGAAGGAGCAGGACGAGATGGAGTAGTAGTAGGAGGAGAGAGCGATGATGACCAGAAAAAAGGAGGAGGAGGACGAGGTGCAGTAGTAGTAGTATGAGGAGAAGAGCGATGACGACAAGAAAAAGAAGAAGAATGAGGAGCAGATCTGGTTGCGCTTCTGAGATAGTATGATTGGCAGTGTAGGTCAAGACCCTCACGCGCCTAAATAAGAGAGGTCTCGCTGTGTTTTCCACTG
>CM019698.1:30239773-30253411 GCA_009760885.1 Achatina immaculata
GGTTTTCTTTGTTTCAGTATAATTTGGCAGTTAGATTTTCTTTGCTTCAGTATAATTTGTCAATAATAATATAATATAATAAAAATAACAATCACGTCATACAAGTCTAACATTTGAGGAACCATATTGTGTTCAGTTCTTCTGTATTAAAGGAACAAAATGAAAGTGAAGAATGCCTGATTGTGTAGTTTCTATAATAAGGAAGATCTGACCAGTTTTCATGATATTTAATTTATTCGCTCGTGTAATGAAACGATGTCAAATGTGGTTCATAAGTATTTAGCATTTGTTTTATTTAAATCCTTTGTACAATAAGTATAATTTACTTTTACTACGTGTAACAAGTGTTGTGTTATTCTATGTTTATTATTGTGTTTACCTGAACTGTGATCCGTCCAGCTAGATTTATATTTCAAACGAGAATGTACTTTTTTATCTATCTATCTATCTATCTATCTATCTATCTATCTATCTATCTATCTATCTATCTATCTATCTATCTATCTATCTATCTATCTATCTATCTATCTATATATCTTTCTATCTATCTATCTATCTATCTATCTATCTATCTATCTATCTATCTGTCTGTCTGTCTATCTATCTATCTATCTATCTGTCTATCAGTCTGTTTGTCTATCTATCTATCTATCTATCTTACTATCTATCTATCTATCTATATATCTGTCTATCTATCTATCTATCTATATATCTAATGACAGGATTATCGTAAGTCTAAGTATGTTTGTATATATATATATATATATATATATATATATATAGTATGACTGTTTTGGTCGACAAAGTGTTTATTATTAGCTGGCTGGTAAACTTTTGGTACTGTCATGTTTGTTAGGTTATGTACGTGAGAATTCAAAGTTAAATGTTGATAATTGATAAGGTCTAGAGTTTTATGTTCATGAACGTTTTCTATTTCTGCAGTCCCAGCACAAAGCTGTAGTGCAGCTGCGTTTTGTAGTTTCTGTCTTGTAGTGATGAGCATGAATTTTGTTTTGTCGGTATTTATCTACATCCATTCACATAATAAGATTAGTTATATCAATCTGAAGCATCGCCTGTAAGTTATTGATGTCATAAACACTGTTATAAACGGTGCAGTCGTCAGCAAAAAAGATCGCATAAAGAGTTCTTTAAATGAAGTTGGAGATAGGAAAGAGACGGGAACCAAGAACAGAACCCTGAGAAACACCAGCATCAACCACAGAAGAGTCAGATATTTTGTTTCTGAAGCAAACTATTTGTTTTCTGCCTGAGAGACAATGCAATAAGTTTTGTCAGGTCATAACCTTCCAGCTGTTTTTTCCTCTCTCTCTCTTTTTTTTTTTTGTTGTTGCTAGAATCTCACAGTCAGTCATATCGAAGACAGTTCTTGAAATCAGTAAAGAATAGCAACACACAATTTATCATCATTTATACAAGATAGCCAGCTTTCAATCATTTTCATTAGCGCTGTATGGCAGAAGGAATGATTTGGTCTAAAACCTGATTGACTGTTTATTATAGATTGTTTTCCTGCATGTGCAGCAGTGTTGACTTTTGTATATGTTATTCATAAAGTCTGGATAATGATGGCAGAATGGATAAGTCTATAATTTGAAAGACTGCTAGCCGATGTGGATTTAAAGATAGGATATAGGTTCTGGATTTAAAGATGGGATATACGTTAGGACCCCCGTGTGGTACCCGGGATCTGCAAAGAATAGGACCACTGTACCCTACCATGCATGATCGTAAAAGGCGACTAAGGAGGGTTCAGCATAGGGCCAGCAACCCTATCTGGTAAAAAACTATCAGACTGCTACAGAAACAGAAGCAAGGGAAAAAGCAAATGCAGGTGGAAGGAGAAATGCGTATCAGGAAACTGAGCCCATGAAGGTTGTGGATGAAAGCCAGCCACTGGAAGTCCCCAGCCCGACTGCAGACCTCCTGGAACCTAAACAAAAGATGCATATAGGCAGCTGGAATGTAAGAACACTAAACCAGACTGGAAAACTAGCACAAACCATCAAGGAAATGCACAGATACAAACTAGACATACTAGGAATACAAGAAGCAAGATGGACAGGACAAGGCAGAAGGAAATTAACAACACAGCACACAGAAGATACAATAATATGGTCAGGTAAAGATCTTCATGAAGGAGGAGTAGCATTGATTATAACAAAAGAAGCATCAAGAGCATTGCTGAAATGGACCCCAATAAATGAGAGATTATTATATGCACGGTTCAACTCAAGATTCACGAAGCTGTCTATTATAGTTTGTTATGCACCAACAGAAGCAGCTGAAGAGGAATTAAAAGAAGATTTTTACAACAGCCTCCAAGCCACAGTAGAAACAATACCCAAGCATGATATGCTACTCATCTTGGGCGACTTCAATGCAAAAGTAGGTGAAGGAAATGAAGATAGAAGAAGAATCATGGGAAGAGAAGGAATCGGAGAAATAAATGAAAATGGAGAAAGACTGTGCAGTTTCTGTGAAGAAAACATGATGACCATCGGAGGGACAATTTTCCAACACAAAAACATCCATAAGGTGACTTGGAGGTCACCAGATAAAACCACAGAAAACCAAATCGATCACATACTAATAAACAACAAGTGGAAACGGTCACTACAAGATGTGCGAGCAAGGAAAGGAGCAGATATAGGAAGTGATCACAACCTTCTGGTAGCAAAAATAAAACTAAAATTAAGGAAAGCCAGAATCGGAGAACACGAAAGATACATTTTGATACAAGAAAACTGATAGACCAGCAAACAAGAAATGAATTCTCAATAATACTTAAGAACCGCTTCAGTGTCCTACAAGACGAAGCAGAAATGTCCATATTAGAGTTCAATAAAACACTACAGGAAACAGCAAAAGAGGTGCTGGGATATCGGAAAAGGAGAAAAGAGGAATGGATAAGTGAGACCACATGGGAAAAGATAGAGCAAAGAAAAGAAATCAAGAAAAAATTACTGAACACCAAATCACAACGGCTTAAAGAACGAGTTTTAAGTAATTATGCACAAAAAGACAAAGAAGTGAAGGAATCATGCCGTCAAGATAAACGTCAGTATTATGACAACTTAGCAGAGACAGCAGAGAAAGCAGCATATACAAATGACATGAAAACCATATATAAAATCACAAAGCAGATGACAGGTAACTTCAATACAAGATGTGAAAGTGCAGTAAGAACACAAAATGGACAACTGGTCAGTGGAGAAAGAGAAAAAATTGAAAGATGGAGGGAACACTTTAACACCCTACTAAACAGAACACAAGCAGCACAAGCAATAGATATACCTGAAGCAAAAGCGGAACTAAACATCAATACAGGACCAATAACAATAAATGAAGTAAAAGAGGCGATAAAGATGCTAAAATCAGACAGGGCACCAGGTGAAGATGAAGTGACTGCTGAGATGTTGAAAGCAGAAGAAACAGAAACACCAAAACAACTTTGCCGGATATTACAACAAATTTGGGATTTAGAAAAAGCCCCAGAGGAGTGGAAAACTGGTCTTATAGTAAAACTACCAAAGAAGGGTGACCTCAGAGATTGCGGGAACTGGAGAGGCATTACCCTACTGCCACTCACTAGTAAAGTATTTTGCAGAATAATCATCAACAGAATTGTACCAACACTTGAGGAAAAACTTCGGAAAGAGCAGGCAGGATTTAGGAAAGGAAGATCATGCATAGACCATATTTGTACTTAGACAAATATTAGAACAGGCAAATGATGGCATAGCACAACATATGCATTATTCATAGATTTTGAGAAAGCCTTTGACAGTGTCAACAGAGATGCACTGTGGAAAATCCTAAGATGGCATGGCCTCCCCCATAAAATAGTTAATGTAATCAAAGCCCTATACGAGGGTTTTCAGTGCAAAGTTATCTGTGGAGAACATACCTCCAGCAGCTTTAGGGTACAAACAGGAGTGAAACAGGGATGTGTACTATCACCAACATTATTTATCTTGGCAGTAGACTGGTTAATGAAGGAGGCAACATCAGACAAACGCAGAGGATTACAATGGACCCTTAACACAGTGCTGGAGGACCTTGACTTTGCGGACGACATTTGTCTATTATCAAGCAGTCACAAAGATATGCAAGATAAAATAAACAAGTTAACCCAGAATGCAAACAACATAGGACTAAAGATCAACGTAGGAAAGACAAAGTTAATGAAGCAAAATGTGAACAACAGAAATGTACTCAGAGTAGATAACAAGTTAGTGGAGGAGGTCAACGAATTTGTATACCTTGGCAGCAGAGTAGTAGAAAATGGAGACAGCACAGAGGACATCAACAGCAGACTTACTAGAGCAAACCAGGCTTTTGCAATGCTACAGAATATATGGAAATCAAATAAACTAAGCATAAATATGAAAATCAGGATATTTAAGAGTAATGTTCTAAGTGTACTACTCTATGGAAGTGAATGCTGGAAAATCACCAAAACCATAGAAAACAAGTTGAATTCTTTCCAGACTAAATGTTTACGTAGAATTAAAAAATATTTTGGCCAAACACCATAAGAAATAACATCTTATTGGCAGAAATGCAGATGAAACCACTGACAACAATTATTGAGGAAAGACGCTGGCGATGGTTGGGACATGTGCTCCGAATGACTGACAACTCACTACCAAAAATAGCACTAAGATGGACACCACAGGGGAACAGAAGTAAGGGTAGACCAAAAGAGACATGGAGAAGAACAACAGAAAGGATGTTGAGCAATAGAGGGCTCACCTGGGCAAGAGCAGAAAAAAAGGCGAAAGACAGGCATTTGTGGAAAACCCTTGCGGAAGCCCCATGTGCCCTGGGCACTTAAGGTTCAGAGAGAGAGAGAGAGAGAGAGAGAGAGAGATACGTTAGGAGTTTAAAACCGTCAGGGAAATAATGTTTTCCAATGCACAGATTGTATCTGTGTGTTAGTGTGTCTGTAATAACTGGTGTAGAGTTAGTGTGTCTGTAATAACTGGTGTAGTGTTAGTATGTCTGTAATAAATGGTGTAGAGTTAGTGTTTCTGTAATAACTGGAGTAGAGTTAGTGTGTCTGTAATAACTGGTGTAGAGTTAGTGTGTCTGTAATAACTGGTGTAGAGTTAGTGTGTCTGTAGTAACTGGTGTAGAGTTAGTGTGTCTGTAGTAACTGGAGTAGAGTTAGTGTGTCTGTAATAACTGGTGTAGAGTTAGTGTGTCTGTAATAACTGGTGTAGAGTTAGTGTGTCTGTAATAACTGGTGTAGAGTTAGTGTGTCTGTAGTAACTGGAGTAGAGTTAGCGTGTCTGTAATAACTGGTGTAGAGTTAGTGTGTCTGTAATAACTGGAGTAGAGTTAGTGTGTCTGTAGTAACTGGAGTAGAGTTAGTGTGTCTGTAATAACTGGTGTAGAGTTAGTGTCTGTAATAACTGGTGTAGAGTTAGTGTGTCTGTAATAACTGGTGTAGAGTTAGTGTGTCTGTAATAACTGGTGTAGAGTTAGTGTGTCTGTAGTAACTGGAGTAGAGTTAGCGTGTCTGTAATAACTGGTGTAGAGTTAGTGTGTCTGTAATAACTGGAGTAGAGTTAGTGTGTCTGTAGTAACTGGAGTAGAGTTAGTGTGTCTGTAATAACTGGTGTAGAGTTAGTGTGTCTGTAGTAACTGGTGTAGAGTTAGTGTGTCTGTAGTAACTGGTGTAGAGTTAGTGTGTCTGTAATAACTGGTGTAGAGTTAGTGTGTCTGTAATAACTGGAGTAGAGTTAGTGTGTCTGTAATAACTGGAGTAGAGTTAGTGTGTCTGTAATCACTGGAGTAGAGTTAATGTGTCTGTAATAACTGGAGTAGAGTTAGTGTGTCTGTAATAACTGGAGTAGAGTTAGTGTGTCTGTAATAACTGGAGTAGAGTTAGTGTGTCTGTAATAACTGGAGCAGAGTTAGTGTGTCTGTAGTAACTGGTGTAGAGTTAGTGTGTCTGTAATAACTGGAGTAGAGTTAGTATGTCTGTAATAACTGGAGCAGAGTTAGTGTTTCTGTAATAACTGGAGTAGAGTTAGTGTGTCTGTAATAACTGGAGTAGAGTTAGTGTGTCTGTAATAACTGGTGTAGAGTTAGTGTGTCTGTAATAACTGGAGTAGAGTTAGTGTTTCTGTGATAACTGGAGTAGAGTTAGTGTTTCTGTGATAACTGGAGTAGAGTTAGTGTTTCTGTGATAACTGGAGTAGAGTTAGTGTTTCTGTGATAACTGGAGTAGAGTTAGTGTTTCTGTGATAACTGGTGTAGTGTTAGTATGTCTGTAATAAATGGTGCAGAGTTAGTGTGTCTGTAATAACTGATGTAGAGTTAGTGTGTCTGTAATAAATGGTGCAGATTTAGTGTGTCTGTAATAAATGGTGCAGAGTTAGTGTGTCTGTAATAACTGGAGTAGAGTTAGTGTGTCTGTAATAACTGGAGTAGAGTTAGTGTGTCTGTAATAACTGGTGTAGAGTTAGTGTGTCTGTAATAACTGGAGTAGAGTTAGTGTTTCTGTGATAACTGGAGTAGAGTTAGTGTTTCTGTGATAACTGGAGTAGAGTTAGTGTTTCTGTGATAACTGGAGTAGAGTTAGTGTTTCTGTGATAACTGGAGTAGAGTTAGTGTTTCTGTGATAACTGGTGTAGTGTTAGTATGTCTGTAATAAATGGTGCAGAGTTAGTGTGTCTGTAATAACTGATGTAGAGTTAGTGTGTCTGTAATAAATGGTGCAGATTTAGTGTGTCTGTAATAACTGGTGTAGAGTTAGTGTGTCTGTAATAACTGGTGTAGAGTTAGTGTGCCTGTAATAACTGGAGTAGAGTTAGTGTGTCTGTAATAACTGGTGTAGAGTTAGTGTGCGTGTAATAACTGGTGTAGAGTTAGTGTGTCTGTAGTAACTGGTGTAGAGTTGGTGTGTCTGTAATAACTGGTGTAGAGTTAGTGTGCGTGTAATAACTGGTGTAGAGTTAGTGTGCGTGTAATAACTGGTGTAGAGTTAGTGTGCGTGTAATAACTGGTGTAGAGTTAGTGTGCGTGTAATAACTGGTGTAGAGTTAGTGTGCGTGTAATAACTGGTGTAGAGTTAGTGTGCGTGTAATAACTGGTGTAGAGTTAGTGTGCGTGTAATAACTGGTGTAGAGTTAGTGTGCGTGTAATAACTGGTGTAGAGTTAGTGTGTCTGTAGTAACTGGTGTAGAGTTGGGTGTCTGTAATAACTGGGTAGAGTTAGTGTGCGTGTAATAACTGGTGTAGAGTTAGGTGCGTGTAATAACTGGTGTAGAGTTAGTGTGCGTGTAATAACTGGTGTAGAGTTAGTGTGTCTGTAGTAACTGGTGTAGAGTTAGTGTGTCTGTAATAACTGGTGTAGAGTTAGTGTGTCTGTAATAACTGGTGTAGAGTTAGTGTGTCTGTAATAACTGGTGTAGAGTTAGTGTGCTGTAGTAACTGGTGTAGAGTTAGTGTGTCTGTGATAACTGGTGTAGAGTTAGTGTGTCTGTAGTAACTGGTGTAGAGTTGGTGTGTCTGTAATAACTGGTGTAGAGTTAGTGTGCGTGTAATAACTGGTGTAGAGTTAGTGTGCGTGTAATAACTGGTGTAGAGTTAGTGTGCGTGTAATAACTGGTGTAGAGTTAGTGTGCGTGTAATAACTGGTGTAGAGTTAGTGTGCGTGTAATAACTGGTGTAGAGTTAGTGTGCGTGTAATAACTGGTGTAGAGTTAGTGTGCGTGTAATAACTGGTGTAGAGTTAGTGTGCGTGTAATAACTGGTGTAGAGTTAGTGTGTCTGTAGTAACTGGTGTAGAGTTGGTGTGTCTGTAATAACTGGTGTAGAGTTAGTGTGCGTGTAATAACTGGTGTAGAGTTAGTGTGCGTGTAATAACTGGTGTAGAGTTAGTGTGCGTGTAATAACTGGTGTAGAGTTAGTGTGTCTGTAGTAACTGGTGTAGAGTTAGTGTGTCTGTAATAACTGGTGTAGAGTTAGTGTGTCTGTAATAACTGGTGTAGAGTTAGTGTGTCTGTAATAACTGGTGTAGAGTTAGTGTGCTGTAGTAACTGGTGTAGAGTTAGTGTGTCTGTGATAACTGGTGTAGAGTTAGTGTGTCTGTAGTAACTGGTGTAGAGTTAGTGTGTCTGTAATAACTAGTGTAGAGTTAGTGTGTCTGTGATAACTGGAGTAGAGTTAGTGTGTCTGTAATGACTAGTGCAGAGAGAAGGCAATATGTTAATGATAGTAAGCGATACAAAAGTGTAGAGTTAGTGTGTCTGTGATAACTGGAGTAGAGTTAGTGTGTCTGTAATGACTAGTGCAGAGAGAAGGCAATATGTTAATGATAGTAAGCGATACAAAAGTGTGCAAAAACAGCGCTATTTAAAAGCTTAAATATAATGTGCATTATCAAATAACGATATAGAGAGAAGGAAGAAGAGTGAGAGAGGTAGGGAGGGTGGGAAGGAGGGAAGATGAGACAAAGAAAAAAGAGAGGAAGAGACTGAGATGGAGAGGGTAGGAGAGAGGATGGAGAGCGAGACAGAGAGAGAGGAGAGGAGAGGGGGAAGCAGACAGAGGAAGGGAGAAGGAGTGAGAACGAAAAACAGAAAGGGAGGGAGGGAGAAACAAATATAGGAGTGTGAGAAAAAGAGAGGAGAAGGGAGGGGGACAGTGAGGGAGAGAGAAAAAAACAGGGAGGGCAGATTTCGAAAAGAGAAATGAATGCACACGTTTTGACTTGGGATTATTTGTATTTTAAAAAAAAATGAAAAAGGAAAACCACCCCGTATAAAGTCTGACGAGGACGGAGACAGCTTCTAGATTGGAAGAGGACGTCAGACATTTTCCTGTTTTTATGCAAACAGCAGGAAAATAGCAACGGAATTACAGGGAGGGGGAATGAGTATGAACAGCTTGAAGTTTTGTTTGTTCGTTTTTTGTTTGTTTGTTTGTTTTAGTTCTGTAGCCAGTCCTGGAAATAAGAGCTAACCAACATGCAACATCGCTTCTACAAGTGTCAAGGCACATGAGATAGGCAGTCATGCTCTTCCACAGCTTCCTGTACTCTTTTTTCTTTTTTTAAATCAAAATAACAAAATATGTCTAAAAGTATGACTTCCAAAATTATTTTTTTATGTAACATCATGAAATAATACTTTTATGTGACACCATGAAATAGTACTTTTATGTAATATCATGAAATAATGCTTTTATGTGACATCATGAAATGCCACTTTTATGTAACATCATGAAATAATACTTTTATGTGACATCATGAAATAGCACTTTTATGTAAGATCATGAAATAATACTTTTATGTGACATCATGAAATAATACTTTTATGTGACATCATTAAGTAATACTTGTATGTAAGATCATGAAATAATACTTTTATGTGACATCATGAAATAGCACTTTTATGTAAGGTAATGAAATAATACTTTTATGTGACATCATGAAATAATACTTTTATGTGACATCATTAAGTAATACTTGTATGTAAGATCATGAAATAATACTTGTATGCAACATCATGAAATAATACTTGTATGTAACATCATTAAATAATACTTTTATGTAACATCATTAAGTAATACTTTTATGTAACATCATTAAGTAATACTTTTATGTAACATCATTAAGTAATACTTTTATGTAGCATGACATAGTATTTTTATGTAACATCGTGAAATAGTATTTTTTTTTATTTAAAAAACAAACGTTTTTGATTAAAATATGGATCTCTCTTTCTCATGTTTTCACGTCTGAGCTGACTAGACCTAGATGACGAAAGCGTCCAACTTATTTGCTCATCAGTATCCTTGTATCCTGTATGCGTGTGTTCTGCTCTACTGACAATCTTCTGTCTTCTGTAATTTACAGGACTGGCAAGGGATTAACGTAAATAACACGGGTAGCCTGGAAGTCTTGGGAATAGAGGGAACTGAAAGCCAATGTTCACCCTGTGTTCAATCATTTGCGGAAATTTGCCTCCCTAACAGCCTGTGTTCAATCATTTGCATGTCCCTTGCGGAACTTTCCCTTCCTAACAGCCTATGTTCAGTCATTTGCATGTCTCTTGAGGAACTTTGCCTCCCTAACAGCCTGTGTTCAATCATTTGCATGTCCTTTGCGGAACTTTGCCTCCCTAACAGCTTGTGTTCAATCATTTGCATGTCCCTTGCGGAACTTTCCCTTCCTAACAGCCTATGTTCAGTCATTTGCATGTCTCTTGCGGAACTTTGCCTCCCTAACAGCTTGTGTTCAATCATTTGCATGTCCCTCGCGGAACTTTGCCTCCCTAACAGCCTGTGTTACTGACGTTAATAAAATAATTTGAAATACTTTTCAGTGCTTGGATAGTTATATTACGTTTACATAATTTTTTTATCCGAAGCGGTTAGTGCACCAGACTCAAAGTGGAGATTGGTGGTTCAAATCCGGCCGGAAGTACTCCGAGTTGTCCGGCCTTAGAAATGGGTACCTGACTATCCTTCACGAATGCTCAAACCATGCGGGCCTGAGGAGTGAGACATAGCCAGAGGACACATGCTTGGGGCAAAAGCTTTTTTTTTTTGGGGGGGGGGCTCCTATCAGGATCTGGAGAAGACTGCGAGCTCTGCCACGTCGACAGGGATCAGGATCTGATGTGACCAACAATCCCTAGCGCAGAAACAGAAGAAGAAGAATGTACTTGACTTCTTGAAGATGGGAAAGGAAAGACGGCCGGCGGGTGATGGTGACCACATCATACTGCGGTGTCCCTCGACTGGTCAAGGAAAACGTGGGCACTAACACCAGGTCTCACTTCTGTGCTGTCTATGACTGAATTGGACTGTCTAAACCGTACACAGTGACCAGTTCAGTCAGTCATTTGCATGTCCCTTGCGGGACGTTGCCTTCCTTACAGCTTTCCTGTAGCCCTCTCGGCTGTAAGCGATGATTCCCTGCTGCTCTTGCGTCCATTCGCAGATCATCAATGATGTCTTGCAACCATCTTTGCCTGCCTTGGTCTTCCTCTCTTTCTTTTCCCCATTATGTACCCTTCCAAGACTGTCTTCTCTAGATTCTCATGACGTTTAATATGTACACAGTGACCCCGCTAGGATTTTCTGAAACCGGTACAAGTTTGTAACTTGTCTTTCACCTTGCATGAAATACTTACGTAAACACCGTTGCTCTCAATACAACATTCGGTACTTTGTACTTTATATATATATATATATATATATATATATATTATATAATATATATATATATATATATATATATATATATCACACTTTACAAACATCAGAGAAAAGTAAATGTTTGTGAGAACTTTTTTTTTCTTTTCTTTTTGTCTTACATTATTCGATCGAAGCGAAATGTAATCTTTACAAAATACTCACATGCTAAGTCAAAAAGTCAAAACAAACTGATTCCACTCCATGCAAACTGAGCATCATCTGCTTACTGACCTGATTATCCTCCAGCCGATTTCGCTGGATGGCCTACAACTAGGTTTTGATAATATAAACCGATTATATGACGATAACTGACGATATATAAACAAGTTTCGTTTTTTTTGTTGTGTCTTTCTTAATTAATTTCCCGATAACTGCTGGTTAACACTCCTTACATCATTTATTTATTAATCATAAATAGTATGTGGCAAGGAATAAATACAACAAAACTATATGCTGGTGGGGGGAGGGGGATAATAAAGTTCCAGTTTCAAAATTTATCTCGCTTTCTTTATGATTAACGAAACCAAAAGAATTATGGGAGAACCAACTGGATTTTGAGCTCGAAGTTCAAGGCCTTTTACAATAATTCTTCCCATGAATGCTTTCGGCATATACATTTATGAAAATGGAGGTGCGGGGAAAGTGGGAGGTTCCTGTTTATTTCTTTACCACATTCATGTTCTGTGTTAAAAAAAAACCAAAAACCCAACAAAAAATGTATAATTCCGTACACTGTATTAAAGACAAGAGCTTCTCAGTCTGCGACTTGTTTAGAGCGTAGGCAGGCAAGCAATTCTCACGTGGTCCAGTGATGTTTAGCAGACGTGACAATACCGTATCAGGGGCGATGAATACATTCCTTTTTGACATTTCCCTTCTCGCCTGGCAGTGCATCTCAGATGTTAACAGTTCGCCGCCCTATCTCAAAACTGCACACGCTCATGTATCCTGTTTTCATCACCAATGGTCCTGCGGTTTTCCGTAGTTCGTATATCCTTAAAGTCGAAATATGCATAAATCGGATCTCCTTTTGTACTATATTTAACAGGTCATTGCTTATAGACATCTATAAATAACTGCAAATGATTAACAATAATAAATAATGTGGCTAAAAGTTATGAATAGAAAGTATCAAAGATATCTGGGGAGGGGAACTAAGAAAACTCTTGAACATTGCAGTAGTGTGTTTTTTTTTTTCGTTCATTTACATTCCGCCTATAGATTGCATATACCGATTTTATGTGTTTTTCATATATATATATATATACATATATATATATACTACACACACAAATAATGTATATAATTATTAACACAGTTTAATGAAATTGTTTCTCTCTCTCTCTCTCTCTCTCTCTCTCTCTCTTAAGATTGAATCAGTTATTCATTCGCATGTCCCTTCCGAACCTTTGCCTCCCTAACAGCTCTCCTGTAGGCCTCTCAGTTGTAAGCAAGATACCCTGCAGTTGATCATCAACAATGTGTTGCAGCCATCTTCACCTTGGTCTGTCTGTCTTTCTTTTTCCCATTACGTACCCTTCCAAGACTGTCGTCTCTAAATTATCATGACGTTTAATATGTCCAAAATATTTAAGTTTTCTCTGTTTAATCCTCTTTACTTGCCAGCCTTCTTCAATATTAAGTTTTTTAGTATGGATATATTTGTTCCTTTCTGTGTCCATGATATTTGAAGAACTCTTCTGTAGCATTTACATTCAAAGGCATTTATGTGTTCTCAGCTGTTTTGTTAAGTATCCAGGTCTCACAGGCATATGTTGCGATGGGAAAGATGCATGCCCTTAAAAATCTTAATTTTGTAGTTCTATCTGCTCCTCTCCACAGATTCTTTATTTGTTTTACTTTCTGAAGAACAATAGATGTCCTCCTTTTAATTTCCCTCATTGTATCTTCACTATTAGTTAGTAATGATCCAAGGTATTCAAAATTCTACCTCTTCTAATTTTTCCTCATTGATGTATATTTCAGCTGCGTTATTTGTTTTGTCTGTTGTCATCAATTAGTTTTCTTCGCACTGAGATAGAGATTTTACTCTTCGCTGTTCTTACGGACTGACATAATTAGTTTTCCATTCCTTTTTTTGTGTTATGGACAGTTAATACTGTGTCATTAGCATAAGATCTAATAGTAGCTGAAAATAATTTTTTCAGTAATATACACACCAGGTCTAGATTTTTTCCCCACCATTCTCTGTTCTTAAACCTTTCCCAGGTTTAACGGTGTCCTGGATTTATAAAGTTGCACAATTTTAATAGTTAGAAGAACTTTAAAGGCTTAAGGAAATGGTGATCTTATTGGCGCAAGAAAGAACACAAAACGTTGAAAATAACACCAATAATGGGCAGTGTAAGTAACGAGTAATAACAAGTTGTTACTTGG
>CM019698.1:30253511-30283858 GCA_009760885.1 Achatina immaculata
ATCCCACTCACTTTACTCTTTAACCCTAACTTTGAGCCTTGGAAACGTCTAAATCATTTCTCACGAGTTTTACTCCAACGTTCATGTGAGTTGTAAACAGACACTCAGGGGAAAGTACTGCAAGTATTTGTAATTTTCCTGGTTATAACCCTTTAACTATGACATTCTGTCATACTGTTTATATTATATCTTCATATGATGATTGTTTACAATTTACCTTCCCCTGATGACTGTTCGCATTTCACCTTCATGTGATGGCTACTTGCAGTTTACCTTCCTGTTATGACTGTTTACATTTCACCTTCCAGTGATGACTGTTTACATTTCACCTTCCAGCAACGACTGTTTACATTTTACATTCATTGATGACTGTTTACATTTACGTTCCTTTGATGACTGTTTACATTTTACGTTCCTTTGATGACTGTTTACATTTTACGTTCACATGATGAGTGTTCAGGTTCGTGACTTGGCTGTTAATTTCCGGGCATCACCTCCATGCATCATCCCACACTCTCTACCATCACAGACACTCACAAGCAACACTAAACATGATAAAAAACATACCTGAATGTAATCAATCAAGACAAACTAAATACTTGGCTTACTTCACATTTGGACGGCTCCGTCATAACTATTAGTTCATAGTAGTCTTAGATCCAATCATACCGTGCACAAGTCACGTCCTTGATTAGTAATAAACTGAACGTCATTCACACCGTACACATGTCACATCATTGGTTAGTCATAAACTGAACAGCATTCACACCATAAACAACTCACATCCTAAGCTAACAATAAATGAAAGCCATTCATACCATACGCAACTCACATCCTTAGCTAACAATAAACTGAACACCATTCACATCATAAACAACTTACATCTTCAGCTAACAATGAACTGATCACGATTCTTACCGACAACATATCTCAGGTAAGGGAAGAGATAAGAACATAGCAAACCTAGGTTGATTGGCAACCCTCAGTCAGTCATTCATTTCCATGTCCCTTGCGGAATTTTGCCTCCCTAACAGCACTCTAATAGGCCTTTTGGTTGTGAGCAAGATGTCCTGCTGCTGATGCATCCATTTGCAGATCATCAACGATGTCTAGAAGCCATCTTCGCTTAGGCTTTTTCTTTTAATCCTCTTTATTAGCCAGCTTTCTTCAATATTAAGTTCGTGTAGTATGAATATGTTTGTTCTTTTTTTGTGTCCATGATATTTTAAGATCTTTTCAATATCACTTACATTCATCCGTATTTATGTGTTTCTCAGCTGTATTGTTAAGTGTCCAAGTCTCACAGGCATATGTAGCGATAAGAAAGATGCATGCCATTAAAAGTCTTATTTTTTGTAGTTCTGCCTGTTCCTCTCCACAGATTCTTTATTTGTTTTACTTTTTGAAGAGCGATAGATGTTCTCCTCTTATTTTCTCTCATTGTATCTCCATTATTATTTTGTATTGATTCAAGATATTCAAAACTCTCCACCTCTTCTAATTTTTCCTCGTTGATACATATATATCAGCTGCCGTGTTTGTTTTGGGGGTTGTCATCAGTTTTGGCAACCCTAGTGTTAGAAATAATGGGCCAGCAAACAGGCAGCTCAGGGGTGCCCAATTCTGAATGAGGTTTTGAAGAGGATTTTAATCGGTTGAGATTTGTAAACTTAGCACGTAGGAGGCCAATTAATCATGAGAGTCATGTTACTGTTCAATCACGAATGAGAATATTTATTCGTAGAAACAGAAACAATGTATGAGTAGGTTAGTATTGGTTTATACTCTGTGATGTGGACGCATGCAAGCTGTGCAGTCAACTCCTCCGGTCCAACCCCGATCCACTTAGGTAATGATTAAATAATAGAAATAACACACATATAACCACAATTCTGTTATAACGTAATCTATGCAAGATGATAGTGTTTTAGTAGGGTGTGAAATGAAGGTTTATATGTGCACATACATATGTGTTTCTGACTAAGAACTCTTTCCCACAGATCCTTGCACGACTAATAACTCCTTCACAAAGATCATTGGACGTCTAATAACTCCTTCACAGAAAATGACCTTGACATCTCGGGTTGAGATCCTCGAATAGTCTTTCACAAACCATCACATCCGTGAATATCTCTCACAATCTCTAACCTAAAAATCCGTCCAATAACATAATTTAACATGGCGTTTTGAAGTAATGGGATAATAAAACATGGCGTTTTGAAGTAATGGGGTAAAAAAAAACATGGCGTTTAGAAGTAATAGGATAACAAAACATGGCGTTTAGAAGTAATGAGATAACAACACATGGCGTTTAGAAGTAATGGGATAACAAAGCATGGATTTTAGAAGTAATGCGATAACACACATGGCGTTTAGAAGTAGCGAGATAATAAAACATGGCGTTTAGAAGTTAAGAGATAACAAACCATGGCTTTTAGAAGTAGTGGGTTAACAAAGCATGGATTTTAGAAGTAATGCGATAACACAACATGGCGTTTAGAAGTAATGAGATAACACAACATGGCGTTTAGAAGTAATGGGGTAAAAAAAAACATGGCGTTTAGAAGTAATAGGATAACAAAACATGGCGTTTAGAAGTAATGAGATAACAACACATGGCGTTTAGAAGTAATGGGATAACAAAGCATGGATTTTAGAAGTAATGCGATAACACACATGGCGTTTAGAAGTAGCGAGATAATAAAACATGGCGTTTAGAAGTTAAGAGATAACAAACCATGGCTTTTAGAAGTAGTGGGTTAACAAAGCATGGATTTTAGAAGTAATGCGATAACACAACATGGCGTTTAGAAGTATTGGGATACTAAACATGGTTTTATTAAGTAGTGGGATAACGAAACATAATTTAAAAAATAATGGGATAACAAAACATGGGTTTTGAATTAGTGCATAACAAAAGAACGACAAAATACAATTTAACATAGGAAGTAGTGCCATAACAAAAGAACGACAAAATAAAAGTTAACATAAGAAGTAGTGGTATAATAAAAGAACGACAAAATAAAATTTAACAGAAGCAGTAGTGGCATAACATTAGCGTGATATCCTGGATACTGTGATATATTACTTTACTGTACCCAAACCTTACATAAACTAGATATATGTATGTTATATATTAACTCTTATACCAAAATAAAATTGTTACCACAACACAAATGACATTAAAGTATATATATATATGTGTGTATATATATTATATATATGTATATGTATATGTAGATTGTTGTGAAAGAATAGAAGAACATCAGAAGTGTGGAAGAGATAGTGAAATGTTTAAAGAAATGAAGACATTGACGAGAAATGTCACACCTAAGCTAAATGTAATTTGTGATGAGATGGGGAATACCCTGACAGAGACAGAGGAAATTCTAGAAAGATGGAAGGAATATTGCAAAAGAATGTATGAAACAACCGAGTGTGGAAGCAGAAATCAACAGTATGAATTATTATTGGAGGAGAAAGAACCCGAACCGACAATGGAAGAAGTTTTATGGGCAATAAAGAATCTGAAAAATGGTAAATCACCAGGATGTGATGAGATAACAGCTGAATTTATTAAAGCAGGAGGAAAGGAGTGTGCAACAATCTATCATGCACTATGTAAAAAGATATGGCATTCAGGTGTTTGGCCAAAAGAATGGAAAAGAACTGTATTGATACCACTGCCAAAATAGCGTAACCTGAAATTATGCACCAACTACAGAACTGTTGCCCTGATTAGTCATGCCAGTAAAATTCTGTTAAAAATCATAATGGGTAGACTTCGAAAGAAAATAGAAGAAGAAGTCAATATGGTCCAAGCTGGTTTCAGGCAAGGAAGAGGATCAAGAGATCATATATTCAATCTAAGATTAATAATAGAGAAATGCAGAGAGTTTAATGTGAATCTATATTTATCCTTTATAGACTACTCAAAGGCATTTGATTGTGTACAACACCAGAAACTTTGGGAAATAATGGAAAAAATGGGATTTCCAACACATTTGATACAATTAACATCACTGCTGTATCTAGACCAACAGGCAGCAGTAAGAATAAATGGTGAAACAACAAGTTGGTTTGACATAAAACAAGTGGTCCGTCAGGGGTGCATATTGTCACCCTACTTATTTAACTTGTATACTGAAAATATAATGAGGAATGTTAGAGAAGATGTAGACAAAGAATATTACGATGCCATAACAGTTGGAGGTTATGAAATACCAGAGATTAGATATGCTGATGACACAGTATTGCTGTCCACAACACAAAAAGGAATGGAAAAACTAATTATGTCAGTCCGCAAGAACAGCGAAGAGCAGAACCTTAATGCAAAGAAAACTAAAGTGATGACAACTGACAAAACAAACAAGGCAACTGAAATATGTATCAATGAGGAAAAACTGGAAGAAGTTGAGAGTTTTGAATATCTTGGATCGCTACTAACTAATAATGGAGATACAATGAGGGAAATTAAAAGGAGGACATCTATCGCTCTTCAGAAAGTAAAACAAATAAAGAGTCTGTGGAGAGGAGCAGACAGAACTTCAAAAATAAGATTTTTAAGGGCATGCATCTTTCCTATCGCAACATATGCCTGTGAGACCTGGACACTTAACAAAACAGCTGAGAAACACATAAATGCCTTTGAATGTAAATGCTACAGAAGAGTTCTCCAAATATCGTGGACACAAAAAAGAACAAATATATCTATACTACAAGAGCTTAATATTGAAGAAGGCTGGCTAGTGAAGAGGATTAAAAAGAGAAAACTGAAATATTTTGGACACATTAAACGTCATGATAATTCAGAGAAGACCGTATTGGAAGGATACATAATGGGAAAAAGAAAAAGAGGAAGACGAAGATGGCTGCAAGACATCGTTGACGATCTGGAAATGGATGCAACAGCAGCAGGCCATCTTGCTCACAACCGAGAGGCCTACAGGAGTGCTGTTTGGGTGGCAAAGTTCCGCAATGGACATGCAAATGAATGAATGAATATGTATATGTGTATATATATATATATATATATATATATATATATATATATATATATATATATATATATATCAGCAGAAAAGGGCCCTATGCCTGCAAATAGTTTAAATTATAAGGTTAAAAATTAATATCTCTAAAAACCAGAAATGTTACTTTAATTTGTTTTTGAGAACTACCAAGTAGCTCTTGTTATGGAGCAGGCCATCTTTTTCTGTCTGGACTTTTTTCATACTTCAGATACATATGCAGACAATAACGTATAGAAGGATATCTAAGATTTGTTTTATAAAATTCCAAAACTGAATACTGTGATGAGCTTTGTCTCTATTAATTTCCTATACATTTACCACACGAATGGCACAGAACATGTTTGACAGCCTAAAGCGAAATCTTCTATGCTCTGCATATTTTTCATCCAGTGACATACAGGCGAATGTCTGAAGAAGATTTTGGGAGATAGATTTCTAGTGGACTGAAGCATAATTGCTCAAGATAAATGAGACTGATAACAATGTAGGCCATGTTCTCCGTGGTAAACAAATCTAGGGCCCTAAGTCTGTCAGCCCACTCTACAAGAGGAAGAACTTTGAACGTTAAGATTAGGAAGGAAAAAAATCATCCATGGAAGAAGCTGGGACTGATCATCGTGATAAAGCTACTGCACGACCTGCAGAGCACAAGAGCTTACTAAAAGCAGAGTGCATGAGACAAGTGAGACATGTACTGGGGTATGGAACAGAGACATTTACACATGAGACGTGCATCGGGGAACGGAATAGCGAATTGAGACAGGTAAGACGTGTTCTGGAGTACGGAGCAGAGACATGAGACAAGTAAGACATGTATTAGAGTGCGGAATAGACACATGAGACAAGTGAGACGTGTAGTAGAGTACGGAATAGCGACATGACCAACAAAGTAAAGATGCACTAAAACTCTCAGTAAAGATGCACTAAAACTCTCAGTAAAGATGCACTAAAACTCTCAGTAAAGATGCACTAAAACTCTCAGTAAAGATGCACTAAAACTCTCAGTAAAGATGCACTAAAACTCTCAGTAAAGATGCACTAAAACTCTCAGTAAAGATGCACTAAAACTCTCAGTAAAGATGCACTAAAACTCTCAGTAAAAATGCACTAAAACTCTCAGTAAAGACAATCATGAGAGAAAAGAGCTTGGACAGTCAAGTTTTCTCACGCATGTTCTGTTAGTCATAACAGCCCTGGTGACTGAGAGGAACACGGAAGTTAGCGACCTGCGAGAGACTTTCTATAACAAAACCTACCTCTATCAACTAGTTGTCCTGCAGGATACCACTTCACTACAACATCACGGGAATGAAGAGACTGATACATTGGCAAGCAATTGTTTACCTAAGTATGCCATGTGATGAAACAAGAACACTGATCAGATCTAAATACAACTTGAAGTGGAGCAAACACCCATCTAGGTTATCAGATACCTGGCTCTTATCACCAGTTAAGCAGAGAAGACAAGGCATGATACTTAGATACTCCTTACTTGGCATAATAGACTAAGACATTTATATCAATATGTCCAATGATTTATTCACTAATGATACATCTCTGGCACTGGAAAAAAGACAGCATAGCAACTACAGCACAACTTCCCTGAATATGATGATCAAAGAAGTCATACAAGACAGCGCAGCAACTACAACAACACTGACCTGACTATGATGATCAAAAAGGTCAAACAGGACAGCACAGCAACTACAGCACAACTTCCCTGACTATGATGATCAAAGAAGTCACACAGGACATCACAACAACTACAGCAAAGCTTCCTTGAATATTATGATCAAAGAAGTCACACAGAACAGCGCAGCAACTACAGCAAAACTTCCCTGTCCATGATGATCAAAGAAGTCAAACAGGACAATCACTAATATAAATCTTGACCCGGCATGTAATAAAAATAATAATTACCTTTTGCCGGAATTATTATATCAATCACTTGGATTTAGTGTATATAATTTCTTGCCCTACAATGTATGCTCTGCTGTACTAGCTACAACACGTAATGCTAGTGAAATGGTATGTTCACACATATGATACTATATCTGCTTTTCTCCAGATATATGATCTTCTCTTCTGTTACTAGTTAATATTAACCTTACAGGAAGACAGATAATGAAACACATACAACATCCAATATTTCTGCGTGAGCCTTTTTCAAGGATTACATACAAAAACAAACGCAACGAATAAACAGAAGAAAATGAAAAACTTAGCTTTGTGGCATCCCTCCTTGTACATAGCAAAATTTCCAACAACCTAAGTCACAAGTTATCTGTTAACAATATATTTAGTTTCCTTTAAACTTCTTTAGATCTCCATCTATTTTCTGCTATTTATATTCTACTTTCTTGTCACCCCACGCGTTTGCTATATTAATTCATTCATCAGTTTAACCTTATCTTCCCCTCTTTACCACTCCCTCAACTTCTTCTATAGCGGCCTAGAGGTATTTATTGCCTACTGATCTCTTTCCTGCGCCCCCCCCCCCCCCCCCCCATCCCCGAACCCGTACCGTTCTCTTCGTATCACGGCCGCTAATATCCGACTGGTTCACATTGTTTTCCTTTGTGGTCTCCCAGCCTTGTCTTTAGGGCGCATTCTCGTATATTATGTACAAATAGGGGTGCCACAAAGCTAAGTTTTTCATTTTCTTCGTTTATTTTGTTGTGTTTGTTTTTGTGTGTAATGCTTAAAACGCTCACGCCGAAATTTTGGGCGTTATGTGTGTTTCATTATTTGTGTTTTTTCTCACTTTTCTCACTCGCTCTATCGCTTTGTAAAACTGAATCATACACCTCTATCTACCTGTATTGCTAGAAGCAGTTTCCCTGCAATCGTTTTTTCTTTTAATTACTACTAACCTTACTTCATAGACAGTCAAGATTTTCTCTTTCACCTACAATCGAGATTATACTCTTTCACTTACAGCCAGATTATACTCTTTTACTTACAGTCGAGATTTTACTCCTTCTACTACAGTCGAGCTCAGTCTCTTTCTACGTCTGTTTAACTACTCTCTTCACAGACTTACTTTCCCAGGAACGATAATTCTCTCAGTGGCAAGTAGCAGCGATATTAAGTTATGCAGACTTTATTGGTGCACGAGATGACGATGACGATGGCGATGTGACAGGTAGAGCAGTGACATGATACAAATTCAAGAAATATGACAGGACGTAATTCCAAGTCAAGACAACATAGAATAAGTTCCAAGCCACTACTGACGTTCACAGACTCCGTCGCCAACAGAACTTCTACAACATTTCTGTTCTACTAATCTATCACACAGCATACATTACATTTTGACTCAGCCAATCTAACCTATGAAACTCAAACTTCAACTGTTCCAGATCATCTGATTTCTGTCTCATCACTTTTCTTTCTCTTAAGTTACACGTGAACCACGCCGGCACGTGATATGCAAGAACCTGACTCAAAGGGGAATAAATCCAAGCATAAACCGATTTATTACTATGAAACATAACCCTTTTAATCCCAACTTTCCAATTCTAACATGAGTTGTCTAACTTTCATTTTTTAAATCTATATTCTATTACATAATGCCGACAACCTAAGTCAGATTCCTGTGCTCCCCAGAGATACAAACTTTAAGCCTGGGAATGTCCAAGAAGAACAATTTCCTTATTAGTTGCGTGCCATAAAATGACACATTTCTCAGAAGCTTACCCATTTCCTGGTTAACCAACAAGCAAACATGATTATTGAAGGGACAGTTTTGTACACGGCGCCTTATTTGTACACGGCGCCTTATTTGTACACGGCGCCTTATTTGTACCTGGCGCCTTATTTGTACACGGCGCCTTATTTGTACACGGCGCCTTATTTGTACACGGCGCTTAATTTGTACCAGCGTTTTTAAAACAGGTACTTAGATTGTCACGTGACAAGGGCTTGTTGATGCGTGCGTGTCCTAATTTTTCACTGTCAGAAGCTGACACACTTCCTCCCCACAGACCAGGTTGTTCCGGCAGGTTGTAGGCTGTTCCGTCTGATCCTGTGGTGTAACGTGCATCTAAACCCCTACAGTCCCTCCTTCTTTCTCAGTACGGGCTTGGGACCAGCCATGGAGGAGATACTTGGTTAGATATTCCCAGGACATATTTTATTCCTGAATACAACTTCATGGTCCACCAGCTGCAGAATAAAACTTCACGGTCCACCAACAGCAGAATAAAACGTCATGGTCCACCAGCTGCAGAATAAAACTTCATGGTCCACCAGCTGCAGAATAAAACTTCATGGTCCACCAACTGCAGAATAAAACTTCATGGTCCACCAGCTGCAGAATAAAACTTCATGGTCCACAAGCTGCAGAATAAAACTGCATGGTCCACATGCTGCAGAATAAAACTTCATGGTCCACCAGCTGCAGAATAGAACTTCATGGTCCACCAGCTGCAGAATAAAAGTTCATGGTCCACCAGCTGCAGAATAAAACTTCATGGTCCACCAGCTGCAGAATAAAGTTCATGGTCCACCAGCTGCAGAATAAAAGTTCATGGTCCACCAGCTGCAGAATAAAAGTTCATGGTCCACCAGCTGCAGAATAAAAGTTCATGGTCCACAAGCTGCAGAATAAAAGTTCATGGTCCACCAGCTGCAGAATAAAACCTCATGGTCCAGTAACTGTCATAAAGAGGCTGTGTCAGGAGATGTCAAACCAGTTCTGGTAGAGGGATCAACAAATATAAGTTGACCTAAAATATTCTTAGTAGAGCGTGTCTGACATCCGTCTGCTTCAGACGTACAGAAAAAAAATGTATCACACTTGTTTATACTGAATTTTCTTGTATCATACATGCTTATACTGAATTTTCTTGTATCACACATGTTTGTATTTACCTTTCTTTTATCACACATGTTTATACTGACATTTCTTGTATTACACATGTTTATACTGACATTTCTTGTATCACATATGTTTATACTGACATTTCTTGTATTACACATGTTTATACTGACCTTTCATTTATCACGTATGTTTATACTGACCTTTCTTGTATCACACATGTTTATACTGACATATCTTGTATTACACATGTTTATACTGACATATCTTGTATTACACATGTTTATACTGACCTTTCATTTATCACGTATGTTTATACTGACCTTTCTTGTATCACACATGTTTATACTGACCTTTCTTGTATCACACATGTTTATACTGACCTTTCTTGTATCACACATGTTTATACTGAACTTTCTTGAATCACACATGTTTATACTGACCTTTATTGCAGATAATAAACAAATATTCACGTTCGTCACTGTGGACAATTTCTGACAAGTCTCGTCGTTTCTATTCATTTGACTCCCGTGCTCTCCCGTCTTGCACGCATGCTTTGATATTTTTGAAAAGATTACATGTATTTTTATGTTAATTAACATCCCTGTATTTGCACCCCTTTATTTGCACCGCTATATTTGCACACCTGCAGGCAATATTTGATGTGCAACAGACACAGCGTTCATTCATTTGCATGTCCCTTGCGGAACTTTGCATCCCTAACAGCACTCCTGTAGGCCTCTAGGTTGTGAGCAAGATGGCTTGCTGCTGATGCATCCATTTGCAGATCATCAACAATGTCTTGCAGCGATCTTCTCCTTGGTCTTCCTCTCTTTCTTTTTCCCATTATGTACCCTTCCAAGACAGTCTTCTCTATATTCTAATGACTTTTAATGTGTCCAAAATATTTCAGTTTACTCTGTTTAATCCTCTTTATTAGCCAGCCTTCTCAATATTAAGTTCTTGTAGTATGGATATAGGTGTTCTTTTCTGTGTCCATTATATTTGAAAACCTCTTTTGTAGCATTTACATTCAAAGGCATTTATGTGTTTCTCAGCTGTTTTGTTAAGTGTCCAGGTCTCACAGGCATATGTTGCGATGAGAAAGATTCATGCCCTTAAAAATCTTATTTTTGTGTTTCTGTCTGCTCCTCTCCACAGATTCTTTAGTTGTTTTACTTTCTGAAGAGCAATAGATGTACACAGCGAAGATACTGAAAAATTGAACTTTAGAATCTGTAAAATCTTGTTTTTCTTGTGTTTTTAAATTCAGAGTATTTTAGTAGAAAGTGACAAATTCTAAAAGTGTACTTTGGTTGTTGCTTTCAAAGATTAACAAAACATTTTAATAACGTCTCTGTGCATTGTTAGACAGGAAGTTTTTAAAGACGTGAATCAGTTCTTCTACCTGCAGCGTGACTCCTCAAACTTTGCTGTGGTGAGTGTAAGAATACAACTTTATTCTTTTCTATCACAGACCACATTTGAGAAAGTTCATTCAAAAGTTACAGAAAAGAGTAATAATTTCTAGTCAGTTTGGATAAGACAAGAATGTATGTGTTGTACTAGATCACAGACATGTGTAGGATGTTTTGAAGATTATAAATGCTTAGAATAATTATGACTACATCATAGTGAAAGTAACATCCTGTATACTTGAGTATCTCAAATATCAACTTATAACTAAACTTTATATTACAGGTAAACGTGTCTTACTGAGTTTATAACTAAACTTTCTATGTACAGGTAAACCTGTCTTACTGAGTTTATAACTAAACTTTCTATGTACAGGTAAACCTGTCTTACTGAGTTTATAACTAAACTTTCTATGTACAGGTAAACCTGTCTTACTGAGTTTATAACTAAACTTTCTATGTACAGGTAAACCTGTCTTACTGAGTTTATAACTAAACTTTCTATGTACAACTAAACGCTATATCTTACAGAGCTACGCATGTGAAGATCTGCCAGTAACTTCATGAAATCTAAGAAAAATGCATCTACACTCGAAATACATCTTTATAACTCGTTATTACATATTTTTGTAACTTTTACTATCATGTCTCCAGCATGTTTGTTGTGTAACACATTAAAATGTTTCTCTGTTGTTTTCAAATTGTGGAATCTTTTTTGTTCATCCCGGCTAGTTAAAGAAACAGCGACTTTGTTGCTTTTTAAGTGTAACTATTTTATATTCCCACCGTTTTTACCATATTTACATTCTGGGAATTTTGTTTATAACAAATTATGTTTCTACGATAACTAATTACGTGGCTTTCCATATTACTGAAAATAAGATTCAGATCCTTAATAGTGTTGAATAACATAAAAGCAATCTCTTTTTATTGAATATATCATAACACATCTTCTCTTTATATTTGTTTATATTTATCAAAATAACACATGCAGTATAGTGCTTTAGTTCAATACCATCTTAATGTCTACTAGATTTTCTAGTATATTGGCTTGGTTCAATATCATCTTAATGTCTAATACACTTTCTAGTATAATGGATTGGGTCAATATCATCGTTATGTCTAATACACTTTCTAGTATAGTGGCTTGGTTCAATATCATCTTAATATCCAATAAACTTTCTAGTATATTGGCTTGGTTCAATATCATCTTAATGTCTAATAAACTTTCTAGTATAGTGGCTTAGTTCAATATCATCTTAACGTCTTATACACTTTCTAGTATAGCAGCTCCGACTTTTCGAGACAGGCTCTTGACAGGTCAGTGTGACCAACACAGTGTGACTTTAATATATTCTCTGCATTCTCACCATTCATAATCTGCTGACATTTTCTGGTAGTTTTATGCATAATTTGTAAGTTTTATGTGTATTTTATTGTCAGGGGAAGTGTGAAGTGTTCAGCTGACTTGTGTAAGGGCCGGCCTGGGTCAAAGTGAACGCGTCATTGTTTATGAGATGTGTGGACAAAGAGGTTTTTTGTTGTGTGTGTGTTTTCTTTCATTGCGTTTCTTTGGATGTTTTATTTTCGTTCTAGGAGTCAGGAAGTGTGTAAATATGGTTAGTGAAGTGATCTGGGCACTTACCAGGGCAGGGGCGGTCTAGCTGGCAGTGTTATTTTTTTTTTTTTTTGTTTCCTCTGCTTGGATGCTTTTTGGATGTACTGGACACGAAGCGGTTGTTGATTAATTTATCTGTCCACATTATGACGTTATTGCATTTTGTGTGCCTGGGTTTGTGAACAATATTTCTGATGACGTGCATGTTTTTGGTGTGGTACGTAACAAAAAGTAACGGTTGTAAAGAAAGAGATGTGAGCTGATATTAAAGAAAAGATTGTAAAGAAAGAGATGTGAGCTGATATTAAAGAAAAGGTTGTAAAGAAAGAGATGTGAGCTGATATTAAAGAAAAGATTGTAAAGAAAGAGATGTGAGCTGATATTAAAGAAAAGATTGTAAAGAAAGAGATGTGAGCTGATATTAAAGAAAAGATTGTAAAGAAAGAGATGTGAGCTGATATTAAAGAAAAGATTGTAAAGAAAGAGATGTGAGCTGATATTAAAGAAAAGATTGTAAAGAAAGAGATGTGAACTGATATTAAAGAAAAGATTGTAAAGAAAGAGATGTGAACTGATATTAAAGAAAAGATTGTAAAGAAAGAGATATGAGCTGATATTAAAGAAAATGTTGTAAAGAAAGAGATGTGAGCTGATATTAAAGAAAAGGTTGTAAAGAGATGTGAGCTGATACTAAAGAAAAGATTGTAAAGAAAGAGATGTGAGCTGGTATTAAAGAATAGGTTGTAAAGAAAGAGATGTGAGCTGATATTAAAGAAAAGGTTATTTACATCTTACATCCTTTCCGTGACGTTAAACGTTACAAAGGGCTTGAATAGTTATTTTCCAAGTTGTGCTGTTTTCTTCTCTTTCTTAGGTACGTCCTTTTCCTATTGAAGAATTAACACATTCTGCATCTGTGAGGTCTTCTTCTAATTTCCTCCTCCTCCTTCCTCTTCTTCTTCTTTGCCTAGGACTACGAGCTGATATTCTTTGCCATCGAAGTCTTGAAATGTTGAGACACACATAGTGTCGGACTGGAAGCAGGTGACGTCAACTAATTTTTTAGTCTCTGAGTCGAGTAAAAACCATTATATGTGCAATACTTCTTTAGCGAGCTCCACTACCATTCTGACCTTGGTGATCCCTGCTTCGTCTAGTCTAGTTACAGGGGATACCAAGTGAAGAGTGAGAGGGTCTTGGTCAGCTATGCTTGTCCAACCTTGATGCTAGATCAGAAACATATCAATACAAAACCCAATAACATAAATGACATTTGCTCAAGTCGTTCTCTCTCATTCTGCTACATATCATCTTTCGACAATCTCCTGTCACTGTCAGTATAACATCTGTCTACATATCTTCTTTTCATATTCTCCTGTCACTGTCAGTATAACATCTGTCTACATATCAACTTTTGACAATCTCCTGTCACTGTCAGTATAGAATCTCTGTCTGTAAATAAGAGTTCAATCAAACACAGCTGACTCTTGTGTAGCACCTGTCAGGTAGCTGTTTAGCTTTTGATCTAAAACACTGCATTAAATCACCGACTGGTGTGGAGGGAGACGGCCCGACTGTAAGAGTGAGACCTCGCAGGAGCCGTCACTCGTACATGCAAGGCAAGTAATAACATTTTATGTAATATATGCACGTATAAATAATATATTACCCGGCATAATAAGGATAAACATCATCTTAGTGTGGCATTAAGTTACATATGGTCTTTGTGTGGATGTACAAAGTTGAGTAATTTAAAATAACTTTCGACACCATAAGAATGTGAACATACTTAGATATAGATTAAAAATTATATATCAACGTCTTAACTATAAATACTTGTGTATCTAATATGCTATATAGCAAATTCATCTAGGATAATACAAAAACTCTTGAAAGCTGTCTTATTACAAAAATGTCTTAAACACTGACATAAAAGACATATGATCAAGTAAACCACAGCCACTACCTAGTAGGTTTACTGTCTAGCAGGACCGGTGTAGTCTACAAGCAACATCCAGGACAAAGTACAAAGACCAGGACTAATTCAGCCAGACTCTGTAAGTACAGACCTACAGACGCCAGGAAGTGTCCTCAAGCTGGAGCTGTAAAAACCAAGTTCATTGTTTCCAGTTTATATTCAGGCAAGACTCTTTCTTCACATAAGACTCTCTGTATTTGCTTGTCAGACATTCCTCATTATTAAAGTTCATTTGTTCCTGGGCTACTTCGTAGTCCTTGGTCAGTTCTTCATTCTGTTGTCATGTGACCCGTCCTTGAATTAACATTTACTTCATCTTACGACATGCTACTTCGTGTTACTTCCTGATAAGACATGTCACGGCATGATACTTTATGCTACTTCATGTTACGACATGTTATTTTATGTTACTTCATGTTATGACATGATAAGTTATGTTACTTCATGGTACAGCATGTTACTTTGTGTTACTTCATGTTGCGACATGTTACGACACAAGAAAGTGGATAACTGTAGTTTATCTAGAAAGAAGCTTCACGTATATCTGAAGTGAGCACTAACCAGCGGATCCATCTCCTGTGAGTAGCTGGAGTCTACACTGAAAGAACAATTTTTTATGTCGATCTAGCGGTACAAGAAGTTTGAAGTTAATACAAAAAGGACAAAGTTACTATCTGTGGTGGGCAGGAATTACATCTGAAAGTTACAGTGTAAGCCTTTTATCTTTACATAGGTTAACCAAGCCAGTTGGTGTTATAGATGTAGCTAACCAAACTACCTGGTGTTATAAATATTGCTAGCCAAGCCATCTTATGTTATAGATGTAGCTAGACAAGCCACATCGTGTTATAGACGTAGCTAGCCAAGCTTTCTGGTGTTATAGATGTAACTAGCTAAGAAAATGGTGTTATAGATGTAAGAGGTAACTAATCAAGCCACCTGGTGTTATAAATGTAGCTAGTCAAGCACATGGTGTTATAGATGTAGCCAGCCAATCACATGGTGTTACAGATGTAAGAGGTAACTAATCAAGACACCTGGTGTTATAAATGTAGCTAGTAAAGTCACCTGGTGTTATAAATGTAGCTAGCCAAGCACATTGTGTTATAAAAGTAGCTAGCCAAGCCACCTGGTGTTATAAATGTAGCTACCCAAGCCACCTGGTGTTATAGATGTAGCTACCCAAGCCACCTGGTGTTATAAATGTAGCTAGTCAAGCCACCTGGTGTTACAGATGTAGCTAGCCAAGCACATGGTGTTATTGATGTAGCTAGCCAAGCCACCTGGTGTTATAAATGTGGCTAGCCAAGCACATTGTTTTATAGATGTAGGTGGCCAAGCTACCTGGTGTTTTAGATGTAGCTAGCAAAGCCACATAGTGTTATAAATGTAGTTAATAAAACCACCTGGTGTGATAGATGTAGTTAATCAAATGACCTGATGTTAAAGATGTAGCTAGATAAGCCACCTGGTGTTATAGTTGTAGCTGGTCAAGTACACGGTGTTATAAATGTAAGAGGAAACTAACCAAACCACCTTGTGTTATAGATGTAAGAGGTAGCTAATCAAGCCACCTGATGTTATAGTTGTAGATAAACAAATCACATGGTGTTATATATATGTATTTAACCAAATCACATGGTGTTATGTATGTAGCTAACCAAACCGCCTGGTGATATTGATGTACTTAACCAAACCACATGGTGTTATAGATGTAGCTAACCAAACAACCTTTTATTATAGATGTAGGTAACCAAACCACCTGGTGTTATAGATGTAGTTAACCAAACCACCTGGTATTATAGAAGTGGTTAACCAAACCACCTGGTGTTAAAGATGTTGTTAATCTAGCCACCTAATGGTATGGGTGTAGTTAATCACATCACCTAGTGTTATAGATGTAGTTAATCAAACCACTTGATGTTATGGATGTAGTTAACCAAAACACCTGATGTTATAGATGTAGTTAATCACACCACCTGATGTTACAGATGTAGTTAACCAAACCATCTGGTATCATATATGTAGCTAACCAAAGCACCTGGTGTTATAGATGTTTTTAACCAAACAACCTGCTGTTATAGATGTAATTAACCAAAGCACCTGGTGTTATAGATGTAAGAGGTACCTAACCAATCCACAGTGTGTTTAGATGTAGCTAACCAAACCATCTGATGTACTAGAGGTAGCTAACCAAGCAATAGTCCACTGTTTTGTATAGCGTTCTTGCAAATAGAAATAGACGGATATTTTGTGATTTCTGTATTTCTTTTTGTCTGATGATTGTCCTCTGTAATTTATTATTATTTTTTTAATCATTATTATTTTAGGGTCTAAGATCATACACAGTTTGCTGGTTGGGGGGGGGGGGGGGGGGGGGGGGGTTCTTGTTTAATGAACCGGGTCACTTATCATTGCTGTCATGGAGAAGGGAAACAAAAAAAACTTTGAAAATAAACTAATATCATAGTTACTTCCCTTGTGTTGTTGTACGAGACTGACGCTTTCCTTGTTTGCATTTGTTTGACTGGATATCAGACCTATGTTTCCAATATTCATGTTCTTTCATAATGAATGTTCGTAGGGAACTGTTCTTTCCTATTATTATTTTTTCTTCTTCATTTTATGAAACATATTCACTTCAATAATTAGGTCGTCATATATTTGATTATCTTTCTTTTTAAAACTTTTCACAGTCTGCAAAGATGGCTTTCCAGAATTTTATGTTTCGTGGGAAAACAGACATGTTTACATTTAACTTTATACTCAACAAGAAAATGTCCAAGTCAGCTTCCAACAATCAGTCCGAGACAAATAAACTATTGTATAAGAAACTGACACTAGTGATTTCTGTTTTACTTTTAATGGATAATTCATCTGTGGAAATTCTTTGGCTTAAAAAAATACCGAGAGAGAAGAAGCAGCACTCAAATATCAGGATATAGCACGTGGAAAGTGTTCTGAATGAACACAATTTGTCACACGATTTAGAAATCTGTTCACGAGAAAAGAAGAGAATGTTCTAAAATGTTGAAGCAAAATATTCAGTGAAACAATCTTCAAACACGTGACCGGAGCAGGACATTTTCAGATCGTTATAGAAGAAGAACTCACTATCAGCTTCTGTGCAGACAACAGAGAGAATGATTCAAGAAGTTCTATCAAGATTGTAATAGCCAGTGTGTAGTGCTGGACAACAGAGAGGAAGATTCAAGAAGTTGTAACAAGATTGTAATACCCAGTGTGTAGTGTTGAACAACAGACACAAAAAAAGCATAGAACGAGACAGATACATTTACTGAACTTGTAGCGAACATCGGACATATGTACCAGAACTCACTGGATTCTTTAGGCCGGACAAAGATGTGACAACACACCTATTATTTATGCCGGACAAAGATGTGATAACACAACTATTCTTTGCGCGGGACAAAGATGTAACAACACAACTATTTTTTACGCCGGACAAAGATGTGACAACACATCTACGTATTCAAAATAAAAAGAAGAATCTGAAAGTCCTTGAAATGGAGAGAGAAGGAAAGTGTCATCTCCAACAAAGCAGATACTTCAAGGATCTCTGGCAAGGGGAAACTGATGTCCTGGCTGCTGTAGATTCAGAGAGTGTTTTCTGGAAGGTATGTTCATTTCTGTGGTTTGTTTTCTGGAAGGTTTGTGCATTTCTGTGGTTTGTTTTCTGGAAGTTATGTTCATTTCTGTGGTTTATTTTCTGGAAGATATGTGCATGTCTGTGGTTTGTTTTCTGGAAGGTATGTTCATTTCTGTGGTTTATTTTCTGGAAGATATGTGCATTTCTGTGGTTTGTTTTCTGGAAGATATGTTCATTTCTGTGGTTTATTTTCTGGAAGATATGTGCATTTCTGTGGTTTGTTTTCTGGAATGTACGTGCATTTCTGTGGTTTGTTTTCTGTAAGGTATGTACATTTATGTGGTTTATTTTCTGGAAAGTATGAGCATTTCTGTGGTTTGTTTTCTGCACGGTATGTGCATTTCTGTGGTTTGGTTTCTGGAAAGTATGTGCTTTTCTGTAGTTTGCCTGCCTAGCTTTATGTTTACAGTTTTAGTTATCCTGTCTGAGTTCTTCGTGTGAAATTCTGACATGAAATCCAATTATAGCAAAAAGCATTCAGCTATATATGAGTATATGTATGTATCTATACATCTATGTATGCACATATATATATATATATATATATATATATATATATATATATACATCCACGGTCCTCATAAACAAACCGCATTAAACTAATAAACTAATATATTACTTAAATCATTTCACAAAGGAAGATTCATATTGGAAAAACAAAACAGCGATCGAGACATTATAATTAAAATAATCCGTAGCTATCTGTACACAATAGAACTTTATATTTGCTAGACGAGGGCAGTAAACTCACAGAGGAACTAGAACTTGGAAGAAACAGAGATATGGTTTCACAGACATATGTAACATGAATCCTAGACTGTCAGGAAAACAAAAAGACCTATTGAATGTCATCATAAAAGACACAGGAGAAAACAGAAGTTAGAAAATCTGGCATCCACTTGAAAACTTCATGGAAAAAGAGAAGCCTGGAGGAAAAAGAAAATGCAAATATACTCTGATAAAACATCAAAGATAATTTAAGCATCCAAACAATATAAATAATAATAGTGATAAGAAATAAGGAAATCTTTCCCCAATGGTAATTTTAGAAGTAACTGATGTCATGATAAAACCATTACAGATGATTATTTTAAATTGTATAAGATAATAATGTAAATCTTATCATGAACAACATTTTTTATAGAATTCTGGGAAATGTTCTTGCCCCCAACTTGACAGAACTAAATAAAATACACCTACTTCTTATTTTTAGATCCTTTTTACAGCCATATCAGGAATATGTCACCTGAGCATCAGACACAGCAGGATATGGCTAGTCTGTTTTCTGGCTACATTCAGTGCTTCTCAGTCCTTGCCTTATTCACGTCACGTGTGTCATCCAGGTACATACCTGGTCACAGCAAGAAATGACCTAGATTTATGCCTACCTTGTACTGATGGTGTAAACTTCATGCCAGACTCGTGGCACACTCACAGAAACTGCTACAACTGTACACAGATACGGGACCAGGACTTGGAGATTCTCGTCACAGAATGTACCAGAACTCACGATGCTGAGATCCTGTGTACACCTGGATACTATAGAAGGAGAGCCAGAAACAAGCGTGAGCAAGACAGGTGTGAGAAGTGTTTTGAGTGTGAGCAACCAACTCTAGCATGTCAGGGTTACCATGACACTGTCTGTTGTGGAGACCCAAAATACGAGGCTGTCAAAGACAAAGACGGGGTTTATACCTGTCAAGAGCGTCCAGTTTTGTGTGGTCCTGGACATTTTCTAAATCTGAACACGCAAGAGTGTAGTCAATGTCCTCCAGGTACATTTATGACAGACGACAAACATAACAAAACGGCCTGTAGACCATGTCTAGAAGACTCATATCTTGGACCAGATCAGGTGGTTGTTGAGATCTGCAACGTCACCCATCAGACAGTGGTTGGATGTAGACAGGGATACTTCATAGATTCTTCAGGAGAGTTTTCTGTGGCCAGAGTCAAATGTTTACCATGTCAGAAGTGTAAACAACAGATACGAGAATGTGATATGTATCACAATACAGTCTGTTGTGATGACCCAGATATGGAAATTGTGAATGTAGGTTCTGTAACTGATTGCAAACAACGTGATCACAGCCAGAATTCTTCAAAGACTTTAGCAGGTGAGAACATTACTATTTTCACTATTTATTTCTAAAATTAAGAAGAACTCGCAATATTATTCTAATAATTATTAATACACAACATTAGATGCTTATTTCCTGAATATTGTATCGTGACACTTTCATGTTACTTGTATCTGTCATAACAGATATCAATCTGGTGAGTGTAGAGAAGACATTCTGTGGAGAAGATCAATACCTCTATACCAACCAAAGTAACAACTTGACCATGTGCCTAGCTTGTGAGAAAGGAACCTACATGAAAGAAAGGAATCATACCATGACTTTCTGTAAGGGCTGTTCAGATGTCCAGGGTGTACGTGTTCCAGAATCTTGTTACAATGTGACTGAAAGCACCTACAGGGATGAACATCTCTGGCAGATCAGACTGTCTCTTGCTATAATTATACCATCACTAGCTCTAGTGGCTCTTATCTTTGTCGTGAGACACTATCAAACCAGCCGTCAACGCCGAAAGCTTATACAAAGGTAATAACTTAGACAATAATGAGTGAATAAATTTATATAGAACAGTTAGCGAATGTATGACCTACATTATAAAATAATCTACACATAAGAATGTATCCGGAGTACATCAGAATACGGGAACTTTTGTAGTACGTAAAGTCTGTAATAGATATGTTATGTGAAGCCGTGTCCTGTCTAATTCATGAAATCTCTGTCTTGTGAGTTAATGTGTAACTATTAACATGCTACAAGCCATCAGGATCTGGCTTTCTTTTCTTTGTTTGCCATTTGTTAACTCTTGGCACTTTAAGAAAAGTAATTTAAAGTTGAAAAGAGTAGAACAGTCAGTTTTCATCAGCAGTCAGTCAGTCATTTTCATGACCGTTGCGAATCTTTGCCTCCTTAACAGCTCTCCTGTAGGCGTCTCTGTTGCAAGCAAGATGGCCTGCTATTGATGCATCAATTTGCAGATTATCAACTATGTCTTACAACCATCTTCGCCTTTGTCTTCCTCTCTTTATTCCGTTATGTACCCTTCCATGACTGTCTTCTATAAATGCGCACTTGAAGGAGTGCAGATACCATGTAATTATCATGCAAAAAGACATAATTACTTGCCAAAGAACGAGGTTTTTACTTTTTTTTCTTTGTTAAGTGGTGTCAATCGGATCATCTGTGATTAACATATTATTACTCGTTCCTTGTATTTAAATTGTTATTCATTATGAAATATATGTGATTCACGTGAGTACCACTAGTTCTGCATTGTGATTCAGACTGGATATTCTAGTATTTAGTTTGTTATTATAGACAAATGTTTTCTCACAATAGATGAAAGTTAATACTGGGAACCAGTGACATCAAAATAAACATAATAATTCTACAACAGAAACATCTATTTTTACTTCACAAATTTTAACACGTTTTTGATCAGCGTTAGCACAAAAAAGTATTTATTGTATGACAAATGTCTTTTTCTTAAATGCACTATTCTTTCTGTGCATTTACTTTATTATGCTATCATATATTTGTTTTTCTTATTTGATGGTAAATGTGATGAGCTGTTATTTCCATGTCAGAGGAGAGTATCATTGTAGTCAATATATGTAAAAATGTAGTAGTAAAACTGTAGCAGTAAAAGTGTGGCAGTAAATTTGTAGCAGTAAATATGTGGCAATAAATTTGTAGCAGTAAAGGTTTGGCAGTAAAATTGTAGCAGTACATTTCTGGCAATAACTTTGTAGCAGTAAAAGTGTGACAGTAAAATTGTAGCAGTAAATCTGTGGCAATAAATTTGTAGCAGTAAAAGCGTGGAAGTAAAAGTGTAGCAGTAAATATGTGGCAATAAATTTGTAGCAGTAAAAGTGTGGCAGTAAAATTGTAGCAGTAAATCTGTTGCACTAAATTTAGCAGTAGAAGTGTGGCAGTAAAATTGTAGCAGTAAATCAATGGCAATAAATTTGTAACAGTAAAACTATGGTAGTAAAATTGTAGCAGTAAATATATGGCAATACATTTGTAGCAGTAAAAGTGTGGCAGTAAAATTGAAGCAGTAAATCTGTAGCAGGAAATCTGCAGTAGTAAAACTTTAGTAGTAAAACTGTGGCAGTAAAACAGTAGTAGTAAATCTGTAGTAATAAAACTGTAGTAGTAAAACTGGGTTAGTAAATATGTGACAGTAAATATGAAGTAGTAAAACTGTTGTACTAAATCTGTAGCAGTAAACATGAAGTAGTAAAACTGTGGTAGTAAATATGTGACATTAAATATGAAGTAGTAAAACTGTTGTAGTAAATCTGTATCCGTAAATATGAAGTAGTACATCTGTGGTAGCAAATCTGTAGCAGTAAATATGAAGTAGTAAAACTGTTGTAGTAAATCTATGAAGTAAACATGAAGTAGTAAAACTGTGACAGTAAATCTGTGACAGTAAACATGAAGTAGTAAAACTGTGGTAGTAAATCTGTAGACGTAAATATGAAGTAGTAAAACTGTGATAGTAAATCTGTGACAGTAAACATGAAGTAGTAAAACTGTGATAGTAAATATGTGACAGTAAATATGAAGTAGTAAAACTGTTGTAATAAATCTGTAGACGTAAGTATGAAGTAGTAAAACTGTGGTAGTAAATTTGTAGCAGTAAATGTGAAGTAATAAAACTGAGGTAGTAAATCTGTGACAGTAAATATGAAGTAGTAAAACTGTAGTAGTAAATCTGTAGCAGTAAATATGAAGTAGTAAAACTGTGGTAGTAAATCTGTAGCAGTAAATATGAAGTAGTAAAACTGTGGTAGTAAATCTGTAGACGTAAATATGAAGTAGTAAAACTGTTGTAGTAAATCTGTAGACGTAAGTATGAAGTAGTAAAACTATAGTAGAAAATATGTGACAGTAAATATGAAGTAGTAAAACTGTGGTAGTAAATCTGTAGACGTAAATATGAAGTAGTAAAACTGTGGTAGTAAATCTGTGACAGTAAATATGAAGTAGTAAAACTGTGGTAGTAAATCTGTAGCAGTAAATATGAAGTAGTACATCTGTGGTAGCAAATCTGTAGCAGTAAATATGAAGTAGTAAAACTGTTGTAGTAAATCTATGAAGTAAACATGAAGTAGTAAAACTGTGACAGTAAATCTGTGACAGTAAACAGGAAGTATTAAAACATTGGTAGTAAATCTGTAGACGTAAATATGAAGTAGTAAAACTGTGATAGTAAATCTGTGACAGTAAACATGAAGTAGTAAAACTGTGATAGTAAATATGTGACAGTAAATATGAAGTAGTAAAACTGTTGTAATAAATCTGTAGACGTAAGTATGAAGTAGTAAAACTGTGGTAGTAAATTTGTAGCAGTAAATGTGAAGTAATAAAACTGAGGTAGTAAATCTGTGACAGTAAATATGAAGTAGTAAAACTGTAGTAGTAAATCTGTAGCAGTAAATATGAAGTAGTAAAACTGTGGTAGTAAATCTGTAGCAGTAAATATGAAGTAGTAAAACTGTGGTAGTAAATCTGTAGACGTAAATATGAAGTACTATAACTGTTGTAGTAAATCCGTAGACGTAAGTATGAAGTAGTAAAACTATAGTAGAAAATATGTGACAGTACATATGAAGTAGTAAAACCGTGGTAGTAAATCTGTAGACGTAAATATGGAGTAGTAAAAATGCGGTAGTACATCTGTGACAATAAATATGAAGTAGTAAAACTGTGGTAGTAAATCTGTAGCAGTAAATATGAAGTAGTAAAATTGTGGTAGTAAATCTGTAGCAGTAAATATTAAGTAGTAAAACTGTGATAGTAAATCTGTAGCAGTAAATCTTTGATAGTAAACGTGTAATAGTAAAACTGTGTCAGTAAACATGTAGCATTAAAACTGTAGCTTTATAACTGAGAAAGTAAACGTGTATAGTAAAACTGTGACAGTAAAGCTGTGATAGTAAACCTGTAGCAGCTCTTCTTCTTCTTCTTCGTTCGCATTGTCTGTCTATATCTGCAGTCCTGTCTCTTGGATAAATTTCACTGTTTTTTCTAACTCATGTATGGAACCGTAGAGTTTATCTTCTTTAGTGGTTTCACTGGGCCAGTAATTATTTCTCAGTGTCTCGTAGTTGATGCAGTTCTGGAGGATATGTTCCACAGTTTGGGGCACCTGGGCACATGGACATAGATTAGTAGTACCAACCTTAAACTGTGTATACATATGACTTCGGAGTCGGCTGTGTCCTGTTCGGAGACGGAAGATGGTGACTTGTTCCTTTCTGTTTAGCGTGTGATAGTCATCATGTGGTGGTGTTTGTGGCAGCAAATTTGTGACAATAAATATGTGACAGTAAACTTGTAGCAGCAAAACTGTGACAATAAATATGTGACAGTAAACGTGTAGCAGCAAATTTGTGACAATAAATATGTGACAGTAAACTTGTAGCAGCAAAACTGTGACAATAAATCTGTGGCGATATAAGTATGGCAGTAAACATGTAGCAATAAAACTGTACCAGTAAAACTCTGACAGTAAACCTGTTGCGTTCCTCAAAGAAGAATGTTACAGGCTAAAGACGGACAAATCATGGATGGGTAGTGCAGAAGATGTTATCAAGCAGGTCTATGAACCCAACAACATCAACCCTGGCGAGGAACCTGTGCCTCCAGCATTCAGTGGCAACTTCTCTTGCTCTGTCAGGTTTGACAAGATGAACAGGGAGAAGGATCCACTTTCTCTGTCAGGTGTGACAAGATGAGCAGGGAGCAGAATCCACTTTCTCTGTCAGGTGTGACAAGATGAGCAGTGAGCAGAATCCACTTTCTCTGTCAGGTGTGACAAGATGAGCAGGGAGCAGAATCCACATACTCTGGCAGGTGTGACAAGATGAGCAGGGAGCAGAATCCACTTTCTCTGAATACAAAGATCAAAGCTCTCGTCAGTGAAGTCTGTAGTGAGGCAGATGTTATTTACACAGATGGGTCCCTTGTCTGTAGTGAAGCAGATGTTATTTACACAGATGGGTCCCTTGTCTGTAGTGAGGCAGATGTTATTTACACAGATGGTCCCTTGTCTGTAGTGAAGCAGATGTTATTTACACAGATGGGTCCCTTGTATGTAGTGAAGCAGATGTTATTTACACAGATGGGTCCCTTGTCTGTAGTGAAGCAGATGTTATTTACACAGATGGGTCCCTTGTCTGTAGTGAGGCAGATGTTATTTACACAGATGGTCCCTTGTATGTAGTGAGGCAGATGTTATTTACACAGATGGGTCCCTTGTCTGTAGTGAAGCAGATGTTATTTACACAGATGGGTCCCTTGTCTGTAGTGAAGCAGATGTTATTTACACAGATGGGTCCCTTGTCTGTAGTGAGGCAGATGTTATTTACACAGATGGGTCCCTTGTCTGTAGTGAAGCAGATGTTATTTACACAGATGGGTCCCTTGTCTGTAGTAAGGCAGATGTTATTTACACAGATGGGTCCCTTGTCTGTAGTAAGGCATATGTTATTTACACAGATGGGTCCCTTGTCTGTAGTGAGGCAGATGTTATTTACACAGATGGGTCCCTTGTCTGTAGTGAGGCAGATGTTATTTACACAGATGGGTCCCTTGTCTGTAGTGAGGCAGATGTTATTTACACAGATGGGTCCCTTGTCTGTAGTAAGGCAGATGTTATTTACACAGATGGGTCCCTTGTCTGTAGTAAGGCAGATGTTATTTACACAGATGGGTCCCTTGTCTGTAGTAAGGCAGATGTTATTTACACAGATGGGTCCCTTGTCTGTAGTGAGGCAGATGTTATTTACACAGATGGGTCCCTTGTCTGTAGTGAGGCAGATGTTATTTACACAGATGGGTCCCTTGTACGACATCAAAGGAGAGCATGGACATTCACAGCACACTCAGAGGGCAGAACAATCCAGGAAGTCGGCGGTGCCTTCGCTATGCCCACAAGCAGCAAGACGATGAAGATGATGATAGCAGTGAGGAAAGTATTTGTCTGACTGGAGTCACAGGACTATTCTGGGGTCTGCATACTAAGTGATTCAGAGAGTATGATCCGGAAGGTTGAGGCAGGTTCTGTACGCAGGCAGTGGCTTGAGTCATGGGAGAAATCAACTTCCGCAAAGTCGTCACCCTCATAGATGTCCCTGGGCGTGCAGGCATCCAGGGAAATGAGAGAACTGATAGGTTGGCTGGCTGTGTCATCATCACAGACGGGCAACCATTGGATCGAGCTGATATTGTTAACGCATTCAGAGAGATAGGAAGAGTGGAGGACTTAGAGAGCAGCAAATCCACGTCGTTGCTTAGAGTGAGAGAGCTGGGAGTACAGACTGGCACGGGCAAGCACAAGAGACATGCTAGACTCAAGGAGGACTTAGAGAGTAGCTAATCCACGTTGTTGCTTAGAGTGAGAGAGCTGGGAGTATAGACTGGCATGACCAAACAAGAGAGACATACTAGACTCAAGGAGGACCTGTCAATCAACACAGGACGTGCACTATCAGTCGCAGGATCAGAAGACTTTTGGACATGTCCGAGTGGAATGATGATAATCCAGACCATAAACCATAAATCTTTAGTAAATCAGAAGTAGTAAAAAAATGTAGGAATAAAAATGATTTTTATGTGGTAGGAATCTCTATGTTAACGGGGTAGGGGTCTCCCCTATCAAAGGAGAAGTAAGATGCCTCCTTACCTCCATCAGTCTACGGGACACCCTTGGGCAAGGTGGAGTACCCGTATAGCCCCCCTATCAGGGTGACGTGAAGCCATGGGAGCAGGTGGTGGATGGAATGGGAGAGCAGCTGACAGATAATGTTGGTTATGATCACCATTCTATGATGGTAGGCAGATGATCTCAATGTAGGGACAATGGCTACGATCACTGACTAGTACAGTCACTGCTCGGAAGGAAAGCAATGGTAAACTATTTTCTGAAAATATACCAAGAAACCCAAACAGCAACATGGAAAGTCAAATAGGAAAAAGATCTGGTGGCAAGTCCCCCAGGCCAGATAGATCTAATTTTAACGCTGGGGAAGAGTGTGAGACAGAGGTCAGTACTAGTAATTGTGATGACGGACAAAATCCTGACGGTGTTACTAAGGAAACACCCTGCATCAAACTAAAAAGAAAAATAAGAGTAGGAACATGGAATGTAAGAAGTATGTATGAGGGAAAATATCAAGTAAAAAGTGACGAGATGAAAAGAACGGGGATACACATTTTGAGAATCAGCGAACATCGATGGAAAGGATCAGGACACTTTAAGAGCAAGAGTGATAATATCTTTATATAGTCTGGTGGAGAAGTAGGAGGAAAGAATGGAGTGGCTTTTTATTTGGACAAATCAACATCAAAAGCATTACTAGGCTACAATACAGTAACTGATAGAATCCTAATAATCAGACTTATTGGCATTCCTAGAAATGTAACAATCATTCAGATATATGCACCTACATCAGCAGCAGAAGAAGAGGAAGTAGAAAACTTTTAAAACACACTGCAAACGATAATAGACCAGGTACGGAAAAATGATTTTGTATTAATAATGGGTGATTTTAATGCAAAAATGGGTACAGAAAGATCAGAATACGAAGGACATGTTGTAGGGAAATTTAGCATAGGACATAGAAATGAGGCAGGTGACAGTCTAATGGCGTTTTGCATGGAAAATCAGCTAATGATCGCTAACACACTTGTTAAACAACATCCAAGAAGACTTTACACATGGACATCACCTGATGGTAAAACCAGGAATCAAATAGATTACATTTTAGTGCAGAGAAGGTGGAGATCAAGTATAACATCAGCAAAAACTTTACCAGGTGCTGATCATGACACGGACCATGAGTTATTAATAGCAGACATGAAGATAAAGATAAAAAAGACAGTTACGGGATCAAGACCACTCCGCTTTGATCTTACAAATATACCAGAACAATGCGGTATAGAAGTGAAGAAACTTTTCGAAATCCTGATGGCTGTAAAGGAGGAGATGACACCAGATGAATTGGCTACGCAGGACAGAGATATCTTAATAACAACAGCTAAAGACATTGTTCCAGTAACGAAAACACAAACGAATGGATGGATTACAGCAGGTACACTAGAACTGATAAAACAACGTAAGAAATGAAGACGCAATGGAAAGTGACAAACAACAACAAAGATAAATATAAAACTTTAACAAAAGAAGTACGAAGAAACATAAGAAAAGACAAAAAACAATACATATAAGATTGTTGTGAAAGAATAGAAGAACATCAGAAGTGTGGAAGAGATAGTGAAATGTTTAAAGAAATGAAGACGTTGACGAGAAATGTCACACCTAAGCTAAATGTAATTTGTGTTGAGATGGGGAATACCTTGACAGAGACAGAGGAAATTCTAGAAAGGTGGAAGGAATATTGCAAAGGAATGTATGAAAGAACCGACTGTGGAAGCAGAAATCAACAGTGTGAATTATTATTGGAGGAGAAAGAACCTGAACCGACAATAGAAGAAGTTTTATGGGCAATAAAGAATCTGAAAATGGTAAATCACCAGGATGTGATGAGATAACAGCTGAATTTATTAAAGCATGAGGAAAGGAGTGTACAACAATCTATCATGCACTGTGGAAAAAGATATGGCATTCAGATATTTGGCCAAAAGAATGGAAAAGAACTGTATTCATACGACAGCCAAAAAAGGGTAACCTGAAATTATGCACAAACTACAGAACTGTTGCCCTGATTAGTCATGCCAGTAAAATTCTGTTAAAAATCATAATGGGTAGATTTCAAAAGAAAATAGAAGAAGAAGTCAATATGGTCCAAGCTGGTTTCAGGCATGGATGAGGATCAAGAGATCATATATTCAATCTAAGATTAATAATAGAGAAATGCAGAGAGTTTAATGTGAATCTATATTTATCCTTTATAGACTACTCAAAGGCATTTGATTGTGTACAACACCAGAAACTTTGGGAAATAATGGAAAAAATGGGATTTGCAACACATTTGATACAATTAACATCACTGCTGTATCTATACCAACAAGCAGCAGTAAGAATAAATGGTGAAACAACAACTTGGATTGACATAAAACAAAGGGTCCGTCAGGGGTGAATATTGTCACCCTACTTATTTAACTTGTATACTGAAAATATAATGGAGAATGTTAGAGAAGATGTAGACAAAGAATATTATGATGTCTTAACAATTGGAGGTTATGAAATACCAGAGATTAGATATGCTGATGACACAGTGTTACTATACAAAAAGGAATGGAAAAACTAATTATGTCAGTCTGTAAGAACAGCGAAGAGCAGAACCTTTATCTTAATGCGAAGAAAATTAAATTGATGACAACTGACAAAACAAACAAGGCAGTTGAAATATATATCAATGAGGAAAAATTGGAAGAAGTGGAGAGTTTTGAATATCTTGGATCACTGCTAACTAATAATGGAGATACAATGAGGGAAATTAAAAGGAGGACATCTATCGCTCTTCAGAAAGTAAAACAAATAAAGAATCTGTGGAGAGGAGCAGACAGAACTACAAAAATAAGATTTTTAAGGTCATGCATCTTTCCCATCGCAACATATGCCTGTGAGACGTGGACACTTAACAAAACAGCTGAGAAACACATAAATGCCTTTGAATGTAAATGCTACAGAAGAGTTATACAAATATCGTGGACACAAAAAAGAACAAATATATCTATACTACAACAGCTTAATATTGAA
>CM019698.1:30283958-30310762 GCA_009760885.1 Achatina immaculata
ACCTTGGAAACGTCTATGTTTTTGCTCCCTTACCTATTCCAAGCTTTTAGTATTGCTCTTTTTATTTCGACTTTCAATATGTCAGTTAAACAATTATGACATGTGCAGGTATTTCGCCATACCTCGCCTGAGAGAAATAATTCCTGGAAAATGATTTAAAATTTCATGTACAGAATAATTTGAATTAGAGTGTCTGTTTTTGTTTTCAATTGATGAGCTTAAGAAATAATGTTTGGAGACTTTAGATGTTCTTACACCACAACACTGTCTTAGCCATGTATAGTATTCAAATCCGAATCTAAAATATTGTTGCTGCACTGCTCAAAAACATTTCGCAATGATCAAGATAAGGAAGGTTTAAACATGAAGAGATAGGAAAGTGACGAAAATATCTCAGCAAATTAGTCACATGGCGTGAAAGAGGAAAACAGTTGCTCGAAACATCAAGAATTTAACGCAGTGGAGAAGCAGGATTAACAGTGCAGTTAGAGAAAGTGACACAGGACAAAGAAACGTGGTTAATAATGCTGTTAGAAAAAAGTACACAGAGGAACAAGATTAATAGTGTTGCCAGAGAAAGTAAATACAGGGCAGAGAAACAAGATTAACAGTGCTGTCAGGGAAAGTACACACAAGACAGAGAAACAAGATTAACAGTGCTGTCAGGGAAAGTACACACAAGACAGAGAAACAAGATTAACAGTGTTGCCAGAGAAGGTAAATACAGGGCAGAGAAACAAGATTAACAGTGCTGTCAGGGAAAGTACACACAAGACAGAGAAACAAGATTAACAGTGCTGTCAGGGAAAGTACACACAAGACAGAGAAACAAGATTAACAGTGTTGCCAGAGAAAGTAAATACAGGGCAGAGAAACAAGATTAACAGTGCTGTCAGGGAAAGTACACACAAGACAGAGAAACAAGATTAACAGTGTTGCCAGAGAAAGTAAATACAGGGCAGAGAAACAAGATTAACAGTGCTGTCAGGGAAAGTACACACAAGACAGAGAAACAAGATTAACAGTGCTGTCAGAGAAAGTACACACAAGACAGAGAAACACGATTAACAGTGTTGCCAGAGAAAGTACACACAAGACAGAGAAACAAGATTAACAGTGTTGCCAGAGAAAGTAAATACAGGGCAGAGAAACAAGATTAACAGTGTTGCCAGAGAAAGTACACACAAGACAGAGAAACAAGATTAACAGTGTTGCCAGAGAAAGTACACACAAGACAGAGAAACAAGATTAACAGTGTTGCCAGAGAAAGTAAATACAGGGCAGAGAAACACGATTAACAGTGTTGTTAGGTAAATTACACACAATATAGATAAACATGATTATGAATGCTGTCCAGGATTGTACACACAACATTTAACAGCATGCCGTGGAGGTGAGTAATAAATGAATGAAGAGGATAAAAAAAAAATAATATACGAGGGTAAGTCACTAAGTAACTCGCAAATCCCTGTTACAGAAAACTAAATGCGACAGTAATTTGAAAACTTTTAATTTTTGAACCTACATTATTCCCCTATTTCACAACATAATCGCCACCAACATTGATACATTTGTCCCATCGTGTAATAATTGATGCAATACCCATGGCGTAAAATCGGGAGTCCCATATCTGAACTATTTTTTTAACTTCTGTTTCCACCTCTTCGTCACTCGAGAATCTTCTCCCGCCAAGGTGGTTTTTCAATGGACCAAACAGGTGAAAATTACTTTGAGCTAAATCAGGACTATAGGGTGGATGTTCAAGAACTTCCCAACCATACTGGCTAATTTTCTCTTTGGTTAACTGAGCCATATGTAGTCTGGCATTGCCATGAAGGAGAAGCATACCTCTAGTTAGCAGACCAGGACGTTTTCTTTGCATCCCGTAGCATCGACAGAACTTCACAGTACCATACAGAATTCACACTGTCAACATACTTCTGGAACTTGGTTAACAACACGCTTTTTAATCATCCCAGAACACTGTCAGCATAGCCTACTCCCCAGAACAGGACGGCCAAGTCAGACTTTGTCAATAACGTCGGTGCGTCCCTGAGAAAATTCTTTTACCCAGTTATAGACCGCTTTACGTGATAAACACTTTTCAGCATAAACTGTAATCATTTCCTCATGAATGTCCTCAACTGAGTGTCCTTTAGCTCACAAAAATCGCACTACACTTCTCTGTTCTGCTTTGGTACACACTAACAGTTGAGTAGCCATTGTATTATTGCATTGCTTTGCGTACGTAACTCCCAGCGCCCCTACATACAACTATTATAATGCTAGATGATGGTACTACGGATATATATGCTAGAAAATCACCAAAACAATAGAAAACAAGTTGAATTCTTTACAGACTAAATGTTTACGAAGAAGTATACGAATATTTTGGCCAAAAACCAAAAGAAATAACATCTTATTGGCAGAAATGCAGATGAGGCCACTGACAGCAATTATTGAGGAAAGACGCTGGCGATGGTTGGGACTTGTGCTCCGAATGACAGATAACTCACTACCAAAAATAGCACCAAGATGGACACCACAGGGGAACAGAAGTAAGGGTAGACCAAAAGAGACATGGAGAAGAACAAGTGAGAGGATGTTGAGCAATAGAGGGCTCATCTGGGCAAGAGCAGAAAAAAGGCAAAGGATAGGAAAAGTCTTGCGGAAGCCCCATGTGCCCTGGGAACTTAAGTTCAAAGAGAGAGAGAGAGAGAGAGAGAGAGAGAGAGATGGATTTGTTTTTATTTATTTATATTTTGTTAACTTGTCTGTGCAAGAAAGAACAGATAACTCTCCTGAAATGATACAACAAGAAACACAGTATAATTACTGGTAGCGACTTCAGAACGTTGTGAGAGTGACCATTCTATGGAAAGAAAATAGTAAAAACGAGTCGCCCTGTTTTATAAATCACTACTTTATCTTAGCTTTCCAGTTTTAGTAAAGTCAGATTTAAAAAAAAAAAATCTACCCAATGCGGGGAACAAATAAATTATTGACTGTCTTGTGAATGTTGGTCGCTTTGGCGTGTTCTGACCGGCGGACAGGAAAAGGTCAAAGTAACACCTTATATTTGGGCACGTGACTGGCTGGTGCGTGTCGTCCAGTATGTTGAGCAGTCATTCATCCTTTGTCTCGCGGTATGGCCAGGGAAACAGTGAGAGAATATGTTATTGTTATTGTCTTACGGATTAGTGTATATTCTGTTGTATCGTCTCCTGCCATGATCTCGTGCTGCACCTCCCTCAGGCTGTGTAAGTTGTCGTGTGTCTAATGTTTGTTTTATAAGAATTTGAGTTTTCTCATCAGAAGTAGTGCACGTATAGTTATGTAATGAAGTGGTAGTTTGTGGTGAACTCTTAATGTTTCAGTGGTGTATAGAAGCATTTAAGTGTATGTTCATGAATCATCATTATTGTGATCCATTGCCATATTGATGTACGTGATTTACTGCATTTGCATTGACATTACCATTTTGTGTTATGTGTTAGGTGGGCATTGACGTTTGTCATGTTACCAATTTTTGTGCTGAGCTTGCTCTACCTGTTATTTCCAGCGAGCTCGTTTATGTTTGATTGATTGATTACATATGTAATCAGAAGTAAACACGTGAACGCTCATTGAATTCTTGTAAACTTTTGCTTGTGTATGTGTTCAGTTTTCATACATACAAACTTCATAATCTCCATTCATATTGTCGTAATTCAGATATTTTCATGAAGTGAGCTGCTATTTTGAATGTAATAATTGTTGTGCTGGTCACGTACAGTCAAGAAAACTGCACAATTTGAATATGATTTCATGAGTTGACGCAAGTAGAAATGGTGGATGAATATTTTGATGGTAACTCATGGGTTTTGGTGATGTAGCATTGTTTTGAGAAGAAGATATATCACTGATTATTAGTGCGAAGATGACCTAGTCAGGCCTTTTGTTGTTAAAGGGCCAATTGGGGTAGAAGTATGGTTAATATGAGAGTCACCTATGGTGACAGTTATGTTGCCCAGTAGTTCATGGTGTCTTTTCTTGTTGTATGATCTTATTTGTGGTGCTTCAGTTTTCGTGGTTCTCAGATGTGGTTTTGTGGTGCGTGATATGGTTCCTGTTTTGTCGTGTGTGATATGGTTCCTGTTTTGTCGTGTGTGATATGGTTCCTGTTTTGTCGTGTGTGATATGGTTCCTGTTTTGTCGTTAAAATTGATTATTATTTTTCTTGATTATCATGATTGTTACGAGTTGTTGCTTATATACGTGGACATGTGCTGTCTTAAGCTGTCTGTTCTTCTTATTAGATAAAATTCTTGGGGTAGCAAAAAGGTAAAAGCTGAAATTCCCGTTTCCCTGCCATTACGACAATTGGGGGATACGATGTTAGACCCGTATTTTCCGTGACCTTCGGCACATGAAAGTGTGATGTGGTTTGTATCAAGCCTGGCCTCTTTACCTTCCTGGATCTCTATTGTACCCATTTTTAAAGGCTGGCTAGCCGACTGGGCACATATGAACGGGTTAGAACCTGGGTTGTTATATGTTTTAGGGGTGCAGTTTTGGGGTTCCATGCACGACTGTACGGAAATATGGGAAGGAAACATCTGATAGTCACATATATGAGCTCAAACAATCAAACTACCAACTCCGCGCTTATGTAAATGTTCTTACACTCTCTGACTTAAAAGAAAAAAAGTAAACTCTTCTGGTGCATTGGGTCCATATGTGAGCTTTTTATTGACTCCGTACATTGTATGAATAACTAAATAGTTTGATGCTTCGTTTCGTTAAAGAAATGGTGCCAAGTTTTATTTAACTTGTCACTGCACATGAAAAGCGGAAGTATCACTTTTGTTTCTTCCGGTACATGGAGATGGTAAGTTATAAAGTTTTAATCGATTTAAACAAAGATCAGCATAATGTTCTTTTTTTTAATATTTCATGGCTGTTTCAAAAAGTGTTTTAATAGTCCCAAAATGTATTAAACATTCGAGAGGGATATTATATATCAGGACATATTTATAAATAATGGATTTATGACACTCTGAAGGTAGGTAGAACATAATTCTTTTGTGTGTGTGAAAAGCAACAATGTGTTAAAATATGTTTTCACATCATTTTTTTTTCTCTGACAAAAAACGTATTCATGATGTCTTTACAAGCACTTTCAGATGTGATAAATATACATAGAACACAGAACTGCTTTGTCATATTACTTATTTTTACATCTAGGCTCTATAAATGTCACAACACAGATAAGAAAAAATGACATAATCGAATGTAATCGTCGTTTTATCATCCCTGGCAGAGATAGAGTTCTGAAACCTTCGGACGTGAGAGAAAGATAAATATAATAAATTTGTTTGCTTCTCTAGATGTTCTCAGGCTGTGGGAATGCTCCACGAGCAAGAGAACAGCTTTAAGAAGCTCTGCTTGGATCAGAAACAAAGTTACTGCAGCTAGTTAAACTGTAAACACCTGCTTACAGAAATATCTGACTTTTAAAGTGTAAATCTTTCTGACGTTGAAGTCATTTCAGAAATAACAAAACAGATTTGACACACATCTTCTCCAATTCTTCATATAGAGATGTCACATTTTAAAATCAGTAACTTGACTTATTACATCTCAGGCTGCTTTCATTGTACTTTAACATTTTAGCCTGCTTTCATTGTACTTTAACAATGTAATCTTTTTGCTTTAGCATTGTAACCTGCTTCCATTGTTCTTTAACATTTCAAGCTGATTTCATTGTACTTTAGCAATTTAACCTGCTTTTACTGTAATTTAATATTTCAAGGTGCTTTCATTGTACTTTAGCATCTTAACCTGCTTTCATTGTACTTTAACATTTCAGGTTTCAATGAAAAGAAAATGTCAATGAATGGTTGCCACATAAGACAGCGAGGTACTTTTACGCGTAATGTACCAATAACCAATAGAAGTACGTGTACTGCTGGTATATAATTTGTTGGTAGATATACACTAAGCACTTTCTGCTGACGGATACACAGACAGGTAGAAGAGTTAGGAGAAAACTGCCCACACAAAACTTGGAGTGTTACCAAACAGGGCGGGCCACACTTTAATTAACTCTTGCCACTCTAGTGATCCCTGCAGGGACCATGTCCGGTTTACGTCAACAATCGAAAGTTTCCTATGGGACACTGTGTTTTGTTTCGTTCACATGTGAAAGTAACTTTTTAGTTAACCACTATCTGCGCATACCAAAATCTTCCTGTACTTCCGTACACGCCGTTCGAAAGCAATTCTTTAAATCTCATCAGTTGTTTGTGTATTTTCCAATGGCATTTTCGAGACCGACTCAAACAATGAAAACACTTAGCGACTCGACAAATGTGACTGCATGTTATTCAGGTAGTGGTAGGCCTGTTAGAGACAGTGCAAAGGCAGCTTTGAATGTATTTAAGTGTATAGATAATGGAAAGGCCATAACTGAATCAAGTTCTCACGTGGATGAACCTGTAGTTAGTTTATCTGCCTATAGTGACGGTGACAGGCATAGTGAAAGTGACTCTGACAATGGCCCTACGACTAGTTCTAGTTCTTTAGCTGAACCCAGCAACAGGATAAGTCCTCCACCTGTGAAACGACCTAGAACTATTGTTTCTGTGGCTCAGAGAGAAAATAACAATTCAGTATCTAACTGGAGAGAAGCACAGGTGAATGAAGAGCTAGGAACTCCTAGCAGCAGTGATCCTGGCAGTGGTATTCTGTTAGATGTTGGCTGTGAGCGGACACCACTGGGGTTTTTCTTTGCACTATTTACAATAGATATTTTGGACAGTCTCATAGCCAGCATAAATGCTTATGCTGTTATGAAACTTAGCCACGCAGGTGATGGTAGTAATGATTCTGGATGGACACCTATTGGCCGCCATGAAATGTATAAGTTCATGGCCACTATCATTTCCATGAGCATGCAACATAAACCAAAACTCAGTGACTATTGGATCACCACATGCCATCTGCATTAACCATTTTTAGGCAGATGTTTACTAGGGATAAGTTTCTGAAGATATACAGATTTATGCTGCAATGTCGGTGAAGCTGATAGTGAAGGTAAAGCCAAAATTGAACCTTTTGTCAATCCGCTGGTCGCGTCTTTTCGGTCAGCCTTTTATCCTTTCAAAGACATAAGTATTGATGAAATGGTAATTGGCTACAAGGGGGGGCTGGTGTCACAAGCAATATAACGCTAGCAAGCCAGCCAAATATAACATCAAGACGTTTGGCCTTTGTGACTCCATCACAGGTTATGTGTTCAACCTGGTGATATATTTTGGGAAGCAAACCTCCTATGACCCTGCCACTGCTGACAGTCCAAGTCATGCTGTGAAAGTTTTTCAGACACTTTTGCAGCCAGTGAAGGCTTCTAATCATATATTTGCAGACAGGTTTTATACCAGTCTTCCTCTGGTTGATTACCTGCTGTCAAAAGGTCACAATTACACTGGGACCTTGAATATCTGTCGTAAGGGCTTTCCTCCGCAGCTGAAAACTCAGACACTTGAGGAAAACAAGCATGTTTACCATGTCAGAGATGATGGTAAGATTCTCTGTGTTTCCTGGACAAACAAAAAGTCAAAGAAGCCTGTTTACCATGTCAGAGAAGATGGTAAGATTCTCTGTGTTTCCTGGACAAACAAAAAGTCAAAGAAGCCTGTTTACCATGTCAGAGAAGATGGTAAGATTCTCTGTGTTTCCTGGACAACAAAGAAGCCTGTTTACCATGTCAGAGAAGATGGTAAGATTCTCTGTGTTTCCTGGACAACAAAGAAGCCTGTTTACCATGTCAGAGAAGATGGTAAGATTCTCTGTGTTTCCTGGACAAACAAAAAGTCAAAGAAGCCTGTTCATGTGGTCATACCACATGGAAAAGCTGTCACTATTCCTCTTATCGAAGGACAACGAGAGGTCCAGAAACCAGAGATCATTCACACATATAGCATGTGTATGAGTGGATGTGACAGAGCTGACCAAAAGGTTTCATACTATGGCATGCATTCTAGAAAGACAATAAAGTGGTGTATATATTGTATATATTGACAGCTAAATTATTTGTTTAATACTTTTTTATCATGTAAATATATTGTGTACAGATCACATACTGACAGTTTTATAAGACAGTGTGTTGTACAGTGTTCACGTGTTGTAAATATATTCTGTATATAATTTTTTTTATATTTTTCATGCCATGTATATCATTTTTCAGTAGCTCTGTAACGGCTCTTTTCAGAGCCACCCAAATTGTCAAAATTGGCAAGCACTAGGTGTGTGCAAAATGAGTTCACAATGTTTTCTGTTGTGTTTTTGTTTTTGTTTGTTTGTAGGTCTGCAAATTTGTCCACAGTTTTTACACTTCGTGTGAGGAATTCCATTTATCTTAATATTGTGTTTTTCAAGTGGGTATTTACAGCTGTAATGGTAAGCGAAAACAATTTTATTTGTGTGTTATAATTCTTTTTTGGGCTGAAAAGAGATATAGTGTATTTTAGATGTGATTCATTTGGATTTCACAATAAAATGTGCCAAAGTTGGATTTATAGATTAATTTATATTATAGATTTATATTAAAGAAGTTGGAATATATTCAGATTGAGGGTAAGTAGAACATACTTTTTTCTCAGTTCTAAATAATTTTTTTTCTCACAAACCTTTCAATTTTTGTTTCTCAACAGTTCTCTTTCTTTGACAAATAACTACATTTATGAAATCCTCATTCAATTCTACTTATTTTGATATATAATACACTTATGTTGAACCCTGAATTAGTTTGTTAAAATTAAAATTAATTTTAGAGAGGGACCCAAAAATTATCGCAACACCCGCTCGATAATATAACGTCGGCCCGTAAGACGTTAACGTCCGCGCTTTTTTCCCGTCGTGAAAGAGTTAACACATGTGTCATCCCACAACTGATATACATAGCAAATACCTTCCCTCTAACTACAGTTAACACCTGTGTCATCCCACAGCCTTCTTTAGTTTAACATGTAAGGATATAAAATATAGAACGCCATGAGCCTGTTCTAAAGGAATAAAAAAATAAATTTAAAAATACAGAAATACAACAAAATAAATACATTAAAAACCTTGGGTCGGTAATACAAGAGACACAACCGCGATATTATTTGCACTGCAAGTCAGTAGGTTAATTCCCCTGACAACTAACTGTAATTGAGCTGAGTTTGACGACCCCAGTTACACGGTGAATATGGTACTGAGACTTTTATAGGGTTTGACCCCGAGACAACTCGTCACACACCGAAAGAGGCTAACCATTAGCAGTAACATAATGATTCTAACTAAAACCACGGGCCCTAGTAGAATGAGCATATTCTTCACAGAAGAAGGACGGCGCACTATCCACTCGGCCATCTGACTTCTCTAAAACAAGGCTATGCTCTGTCGCTCTCTCAGTTTCTGTTATCCTTGTTGTTTCCTGTTTACCTGATACTATGTGAAGCCTAAAGTAAACTCTCTAGCAACAGGTCAAGAATTATTTAGAATACATGGCGTGAAGATGGTGTCCAGATTAGCAGTCAGAAACTCATAGCTGACATGCTGACGTCATAGCCGGTCAAGACCCTGCCCCACCTTTTTTTTCAGTATAGGCATTAAGATACCTAACCTGGCTATTGAGGCAGGGGTGGCTTTGTTTCTCATAATGATGAAGTTTCTTGCTCTATTCAGGAACTGAATATTAAGCTCCCATAACCAGCTCACAATCCGACACCAAGATTTTCCTCAGTACCTTCACCACATCAGCTGCAAATAACATCAGTTCGCAGCTAGAAGAAGAAGAAGAATAAGAAGAATAGAAGAAGAAGGAGGAAGAGGAGAAGAAGAAGAAGAAGAAGATGATGAAGAAGAAAAAGAAGAAGAAGAATAGAAACAAAAAACTCACTTGGAATAGAAAAGTTTTAAAATGTCGGAGAAAAGAATTCAAATTATAGTTTATATTGCCAACATAAAAAAAAAACAAAAGTGCAGTAAAATGTTATTACTGTTTTATAAATTCATATTTGTTATATCTGTTTGTACGTGAGTCTGTACATTCGTGTCCGCTGTTGTTTGCCTGAACTCATATCCCATGCCATAAGATCGTAGTTTACTGGTTTTTTCTGTAGCCAAGATTGTGTTGAGGGAACTTTGAAAACATTCATGCAATCAAAGCATGTCTGTTATTTATGTGCGTTTTCTCTTCTTACATTTGTGTTTCTTCTAGAAAATATTGACCATTAAGTTGCTTTTTCTACACAAAAGAAATGATTAAGCTTAATGTAATAAAAACAGTAAATATCTGCATAGATTTACCTTTAGTAGCACAGTAAATGTGATAATAAACATTGTTTTTTCCTAAATTCTGTTTATCTGTTGGACTGCCGACTGGCGTTGACTATCATCCGTCCCACAGTTCCCTGCTCCCAGCGCTGATTATAAGCTGTGCTGGTGCTCTTTGTTCATGCCATCTAGGTAATCCGTCAAGTATTTTCTCTCTCTGTCTACCATGGTCTCTTGAGAGAAGTGTGCTAGTTATTACAGACACACTGCCAGACATATACAATTTGTGCATTGGCAAACACTTATTTCCCTGACGCTGTTAAACTCGTTAACATCCAGACAGACTTGTGACCTTTCAAACTACAGACTTATTTCCATTTTTTCATCATTATATACACCTCTTGAAAAAACATATACAAAAGTTAACACTGCTCCACATGCAGGAAAACAAACTACCTGACAGTCAGTCAGGTTTCAGACCAAATCACTCCTGCCACACAGCATTAACTAAAATGACAGAAAACTGGTTATCTGATATAAATAATGATACATTGTGTGGTGCTGTCTGTGTTGATTTCAAGAAAGCCTTCGATATGATTGATCACGAATTTCTTGCAAAACATATGGCAGGTTATAGATTACACCCTGACCTGACAAAAGATATTACATCTTTTCTCTCAGGTAGAAAACAAATAGTTTGTTTCAGAATTAAATTATCTAACTCATCTATATACTGGTATTCTTCAAGGTTCCCTCCTTGGTCCTCTGCTCTTTGTTGTCTACATTAACGATCTAACATTACATTAAAGCACTCTTCATGTGAACTTTTTGCTAACGACTGCACCATTCACAATACTGACTATGACCTACATGAAGCGATACACAATTACATAAACAGTGTGACTAAATGGAGTAATAATAATTGTATGTTGATAAACACAAACACAACAAAATGTATGCTCATTACCAGAAGACAGAAACTGCAGAATGCAACAAAAACTATACTACAGTTTAGTGATGAAACTACAGAAATAGAAAACGTTCATGAACATAAACTATAGGCCTCACCATTGATCAACATTTAACTTGAAATTCTCGCATAATAATCTAACAAACTTCATATAACAGAAGGTTATCAAATAGCCAAAATTAAACACTGTATCGACCAGGACACGAGAAAAACATACTACATATCACACATACAAACACACTTAGATTAATGCTCCACAATCAGGGATGGATGATCAGTCTCAAACACAAAAAGGCCCCACTCACTTCTTAAACGAGCACTAAATCTGATTTGTGACAAACACCCAGTACAGACTGTAGATCAGCACAAAGAACTAGAAATTCTACCCCTCAAATATAAAATCATTTTTAACAAACTCAGATTTGTCCATATAATGGTGCGCTTTACTTGTGGCCATTGTTTACATCATCATCATCATCATCATCATCATCATCATCATCGCCTTTCACTCCCTTATGAGTATTATCCACGGATAAAGGCTCTCCCGTCATCCCTGTTCTTGGAATTATTATCTGGTTCGGTCCATGTGCATCCCATGTCTCTGAGCACTGTCATAATTTTTCTTCTCCAAGTAAGTCTAGGTTTTCCTTGTTTTCTGTTTCCTTGAGGATTCCATGTCAGTGCCTGTCTTGCTATGCTGATGAAGGGTTTACTCAGAGTGTGGCCAATCCACCTCCACTTCCATGACATGATTTGTACGATCATTGCTCCTTGACCTGCCCTTTCCCAGACCTCCTCCTTCTTGATCTTGTCCTGCCATTTAATGTTTAAAATCCTCCTCAAGCAGCAGTTCATGAATGTTTGTATCCTCTGTTGTATTGTCTTGGTCATAAACCATGTCTCTGAACCATATATCAGGATAATCTTACGTTTTTGTATTGAAAAGGCTTATCTTGGTTCTTGTTTTATGGTCTTAGATGACCATATTTTGTTAAGTTGGATAAATGCTGCCCTGGTCTTGGTTATTCTAGCTTTAACATCATTTTCCGTTCCCCCATATTTATCCACTACGTGAAATACTCTACTTCCTCATTTGGCACTCCCTCGATTACCATGAGGCTATTGCTTGCACTATTACTTTTCGTTATCTTTGTTTTTTTGTATGTTAATTTATAGTCCCGTTTTAGCTGAATTCTTGCTTAAGATCTGAAGATTCTCTTGCATTTGTGTGTGGCTGTGTGCCAGAAGTGCCAAATCATCTGTATAGTCTAGATCTTCCAAGTGGTTCGACAACGTCCATTGTATCCCATTTCTTTTACCTTGTGTGGTAGTTTTCATGATCCAATCAATTGCTAGAAGAAATAGGAATATTGATAGCAAACATAACTGCCGCACACCTGTTTTCACTTTAAAACTTGATATATGATCTTTATAAGCTTTGTTATCTTGGCTGGGGTATCATAGAGTTCCAGTAGTTTCCATAACATTCTACGATCTAAACTATCAAAAGTCTTCTTGTAATCAATGAATGTAACTAACAGTGAAGAATTCCACTCCACTGACTGTTCTGCTATATTGTTTTTACCAGCTGCCTCTTCTGCCTGTCCTGCCATACTATGAAAATAAGCCTGTCTATCTTTCTTTACCCTTTTCCTAACCTCTTTATGGGCCTTCTTCTTTTTCTTCTTCGTTCGCTTCTACCACTAAGACCGCACTGTGATCCTACTGAATTTACGCCTGTGGTCCTCGTTAGGTCCCGTGGTCTCCTGTGTGGTCTCCGAGAGGACCACAAGAGGTTCAGCGCATCGCAGGGCTTTAGCCTGTATTCTTGGTGGGTCTCTGAAGCGGATTGCGTGACACCGTGGTTTTCATTGCACCAGTTTAGTCTAGGGTTGGACTTTCTCAGCGGAAGACCTCGACGTGTTTAGGATGTCAGTGCATCCCCGCTGGGTGAGAGGCGGTAGCCCACCCAGGCCAGAGTTGGAATTTCTCAGCGGAAAACCTCAGCGTGATTAGGATATGCATATATCCCCGCCGGGTGAGAGGTGGTTGCCTATCTAGATTGCCCTAGTCCAGTGTCTCCAACTTCAGCATTTTGTGGTCGTGGCCGCTACCGTTCCTATTTGTGAACAGGATGGAGCTTTTGTCCAGGAGGACGAATCCTCGCCACTATTGACTTCCACCCCTGGGTTGAGCTGGTTAGGCATATTATCCCAGTATGGGCGTGTTTGGGACGTGACCGACCTCTAGAGCAGAGGTGGCATGACATGTCTAGCTATCAAGTTCCAACCCTGGTGTGAGCCGGTTTATGCATATTTCACTAGTGTAGGTGTATTTCGGACGTGGCCGGCCTCTAGCGCAGAGGCGTCGTGGTATGTGTAGCTCTCGCAGCGGTACTACTGGACATACCGATTAAACTTCACCTTATCTTATCCTTCACCTTTTCACATCGGCGCCGCAGAGCAACCTTTATTAATTTTCCGCATATTCTTCTTTGACCGGGAGGAGCTTCACTCCACGCGCGGCATTCGAAGAATCTCGCCAGCAGTGTCTTAACCTCTGGGACAAGCTGGTTCATGCATTTCACCCGATGTGACTGCTCTTAGGACGTGGCCGACCTCCAGACCAGAAGTGCCATGATGTGACTGTTTGCTTCGCTTTATCCTTTCTACCGCCTTTTGCGCAGTGGTGGCGCGCGGCAACCCCATTTGCACCTTTCTTCATTGGCCGGGAGGAGCACCGCTCCACGCACGGCAGCTGAAGAATCTCGCCAACAGCGGCAGATGAGCTACCAAACGTGCCACTCATCTACCTTAAGTGTCTGGTTTTCAGGCGCCAGATATTCGCCTTCGCCCCTTCTCCTGTCAGTTTAAACAGTTCTGCCACGGGAAGGCCAGGAGCTGGACTTGACTGCCAGAGGCTGTTTGAGACGCACGCCATTGGAGTGGAGATCGAATTCTCCACCCACCTCCGGCAATAACAGTCCTTAGAACCTTCATGGGCCAAATTGTATTCTGTCTGAGCTGAGACCTTTGCTGCTCTTATTTTACTGTCATTTATTTTTATTTTAATTTCTGTCCTTCTGTCTCTCTTCTTCAGTGTTTCTAATGTAATCCACTCCTTGTTCTGAGATTTCTTAAATCCCACTGTCTCTTCACATGATTTGCTCCACATTTCTTTAGCACTATTCCACACAGTGTTCACTTTTGGTGTATCTTCTTCTTCGTATAACTCCGGCAGAACCTGAAATCTGTTGCTCAGTTTCATTTTAATGTTTTTTTTAGCGATTTCTGGGTCTTCCAACAGTACTGTATATCTTTTCCTTGTCATGAACGTTTTGTGGTTCTTCTTTAGTTTCATTCTCAGTTTAGCTATCAGTAGGTGGTGGTCAGAAGCTACATCTGCACCTAGTTTCACTCTGACATCTTGCAATGTTCTACGAAAGCTTCTACTGATACAAATATGGTCTGTCTGATTCTCAGTGACATGATCTGGTGACACTCACGTGGCTTTGTGTGTAGTTCTATGTGGAAATATACTTCCTCCACTGACAAGGTTGTTAAGCGTGCATAGATCCGATGGCCTTTCTCAAGTTACATTAATTATTCCTAATCAATTTTGAGCTTTTACTCTCTCATAACATGTGTTGATCTTACCTACCTTTTCATTGATGTTCCCCATTAGAACTGATATGTGCTTGTTGCCTTGTTGCTCTAGGATTTCTGCAATGTGTTGTAGAATTCGTCCGTTACTATCTCTTCTGCATCATTCGTTGGCGCGTATACACGGATGATATTCAACGTAATATCCTTCTTCTGTTTTTGAGAAGCAGGCTGTAATTATCCTTGAGCTAACTGCCTCCCAGCTCATCAATGCTCTCTGGGACTCTGTGGATAGCATTAGTACCACGCCCTCTGAGTGTGTTGAATCTGGATTTTGGTGACCTGAAAAAAAGAATTGTCTCCCCTGTTGCTAGTCTAAGCTTACCTGTTCCTGTCCAGTGTGTTTCGCTCAGCCCCAGTATCTTTATATTATATCTATTCATTTCTCTCACTAACTTGCCAGCCTTTCCACTTTCATGCATTGTTCTAACATTCCAACATGCAATGGTAAAAGGTGTCCTGGTACTCAGTTGGGATGTCGGTTCTGCAGCTTCCTTTCAGCTTTGACCGCACAACGTCATGGGCTCTGTTATCAGAGTCCCTTCCTTTTCCAAGACAAAGTTCCCTGGTTGTCCTCTCCGTGTTTCTTTAACACTCCGGTTTTTTTTTACAGGGAACAGGTCACTGGCCTACCCCCCAACATCTTTAGCGCCTCTTACGACATACGTGGAAGGTGGCAGTGGTCCTATTCTTTTCTCCTTAGACTTAGATCTTGGCTCCAGTAACCACACGGACGAGCCTTTGTTTACGTCTAGCATTAAAAATAGCCACTGTATAAGGAACTGTCTTCTTCCTAAACCCAGGCTAGATATGTACAAGAAAAGCTTTGCATGTTCTGCGGAAATCTAAAATCCATTAGTAATACTTCATCCTTTAACTCAAGCCTTTTTTTCAATATTTACTGGCTTTTAATTTTATGCTTCATAGAATATCTAATAATCTCTCATACCATGACTCGCCAGCCACCGATTTCTGTTCCAAAAGAGCATTGTTCTAAACGTAACGTCTTAGATCTTGTTAGAAATTATCTTAGTAAATATTCGAGAGTGAAATGTCAGAAAAATTTCATTGAAATATACTGTGTGGGTGTATGTACATGTGTGTACCCTATCTTGTTAGATCAGTCACTTCCTATGTAGTTCACTACCCTGTAATTGTGAATGTAATATTTTTATCTTGCATTCTTAGGTTTTTTTTTCATGTAATCTGTATACTTATACTTTATGCAGTTTTCATCATGCTTTCTTTTATATACATACATACATTAATGTAATTTTGTATACCTTATTAAATTGAATGCGTGGGAAGAGTGAAAGTTGAAGTAATAAAGAACTGTTGATAGACACCTACTAGTTGTCCAAAGATAAAAAGACATTGTTCACCAGGCTAGGCCTGTTACTATAATTACAAACCAGGAGGTGCGACATGTTTTCGTCAGCTATGGTTAGTTATCACTGGCGCTAGTATGTCAACTATGGTTCGTTAGCACTGACGCTAGTATGTCAGCTATGGTTAGTTACCATTGGCGCTAGTATGTCAACTATGGTTCTCCAGCACTAAAACTAGTATGTCAGCTATGGTTCTCCAGCACTAAAACTAGTATGTCAGCTATGGTTCTCCAGCACTAAAACTAGTATGTCAGCTATGGTTCTCCAGCACTAAAACTAGTATGTCAGCTATGGTTCTCCAGCACTAAAACTAGTATGTCAGCTATGGTTCTCCAGCACTAAAACTAGTATGTCAGCTATGGTTCTCCAGCACTAAAACTAGTATGTCAGCTATGGCTCTCCAGCACTAAAACTAGTATGTCAGCTATGGTTCTCCAGCACTAAAACTAGTATGTCAGCTATGGTTCTCCAGCACTAAAACTAGTATGTCAGCTATGGTTCACCATCACTAAATCTAGTATGTCAGATATGGTTCTCCAGCACTAAAACTAGTATGTCAGCTATGGTTCGTCAGCACTGACGTTAGTATGTCAGATATGCGTCGCCAGCACTGACGTTAGTATGTCAGCTATGGTTCGACAGCACTCTCGGTAGTATGTCAGCTATGGTTCGCCACCACTGACACTAGTATGTCAGCTATGGTTCGACAGCACTCTCGGTAGTATGTCAGCTATGGTTCGCCACCACTGACACTAGTATGTCAGCTATGGTTCGACAGCACTCTCGGTAGTATGTCAGCTATGGTTCGACAGCACTCTCGGTAGTATGTCAGCTATGGTTCGACAGCACTCTCGGTAGTATGTCAGCTATGGTTCGACAGCACTCTCGGTAGTATGTCAGCTATGGTTCGACAGCACTCTCGGTAGTATGTCAGCTATGGTTCGCCAGCACTCACGCTAGTATGTCATTTCTTTCTACCCGTGTTACCCTGATAAACAACAAAGACCCGGGGTTTGGACAGACGTGCCCCAGTTTCCCGCTGTCCGCCATATTTGACGAAGGAACCCACAGAGAGGAAATCATTCAACTGAAAAAAATGATGCAAAATGTTTATTAGGAGATTATCATCAGAGTAATATTCGTCATGGACTAATATACATTGCTATTTGTTATAAATTGTGATATTACCCTTTGTCATGTATCATTACATTGCTATTTGTCATGAACTATGACAATGAACTTTTCTTCAAGTACTGTTACGAGATCTGGTGACCAGAGTTTGGCATAAAAGTTGTTTGTGTCTGGTGGAGCTTACTAAGAAACCAGCTTCACAAGTTCAATCTGAAATATTAAGAAAGTCAGCGATATATAAAATTGTCTGTACGTCAGGAGAAAGTAACAGGAAAAAAATCACGTCTGTAAATAGTTGATAAGTTTACCAATTTGAAAAGAGCTACAAGAACTAGCGACAAGAACTAGTTACAAGAACTAGCTACAAGAACTAGCTACAAGAACTAGTTACAAGAACTACTTTGCTCAGTAATCATTTTTGTTCGGGGGGGGGGGGGGGGGGGGGGGAGTGTGATTGTTGGGAAACAAAAAATGGAACTTGATGATGATGATGATGATGAACAAATTATAAATGCGTATTAGGTACACCTCGGACACACATTACTCAACAATGACATAAAAAATAATTATAGAAGTATTATAGAATATTCTGTAGAATGGCCTTATGTATACTGTATACAGAGAACTGACGAATATTCTATAAAATGGACTGATGTATACACTACACATGAGACTCCTGCATACTGTATACTCGGGACTGATGTATACATTATACATGGGACTGATGTATACATTATACATGGGACTGATGTATACATTATACATGGGACTGATGTATACATTATACATGGGACTGATGTATACATTATACATGGGACTGATGTATACATTATACATGGGACTGATGTATACATTATACATGGGACTGATGTATACATTATACATGGGACTGATGTATACATTATACATGGGACTGATGTATACATTATACATGGGACTGATGTATACAATCATTTTAAGTATTATCTCTATATTTCTCATTTTAAGTATTTTCTCTGTATTTCAATATTTCGACAAAGTTTATGTCTAATGTAATCTTATGACACGTATCAATGTTGCTTTAAGTAAAGAAACACAATGATATTGTCCTCTGTTATCTTATTATGTCACCTTTGGATCGTCAGCTCTGACTTTAGTATGTGAACTATGAACAGTCAGCTCTGACTTTAGTATATCAACTATGGATCATCAGCCCTGACTTTAGTATGTCAACTATGGATAGTAGCTCTGACATTAGTATGTCAACTATGAATAGTCAGCTCTGACTTTAGTATAACAACTATGGATAGTCAGTCCTGAATTTAGTATGTCAAATACGGATAATCAGCTTTGACTTTAGTATGTCAACCATGGTTAGTAAACTCTAACTTTAGTATGTCAACTATGAATAGTCAGCTCTGACACTAGTATGTCAACTATGGATAGTCAGCTCTGACTCTAGTATGTCAACTATCGATCGGCAGCTCTAACTCTAGTATGTCAACTATGGATCGTCAGCTCTGACTCTAGTATGTTAACTATGGATCGGCAGCTCTAGCATGTCAACTACGGATCGTCAGCTCTGACTCTAGTATGTCAACTATGGGTAGTCAGCTCTGACTTTAGTATGTCAACTATGGGTAGTCAGCTCTGACTTTAGTATGTCAACTATGGGTAGTCAGCTCTGGCTTTAGTATGTCAACTATGGGTAGTCAGCTCTGACTTTAGTATGTCAACTATGGGTAGTCAGCTCTGACTTTAGTATGTCAACTTTGGATCGTCAGCTCTGACTTTAATATGTGAACTATGAACAGTCAGCTCTGACTTTAGTATATCAACTATGGATCATCAGCCCTGACTTTAGTATGTCAACTATGGATAATAGCTCTGACATTAGTATGTCAGCTATGAATTGTCAGCTCTGACTTTAGTATAACAACTATGGATAGTCAGTCCTGAATTTAGTATGTCAACTACGGATAGTCAGCTTTGACTTTAGTACGTCAACCATGGTTAGTAAACTCTAACTTTAGTATGTCAACTACGGATAGTCAGCTTTGACTTTAGTACGTCAACCATGGTTAGTAAACTCTAACTTTAATATGTCAACTACGGATAGTCAGCTTTGACTTTAGTACGTCAACCATGGTTAGTAAACTCTAAATTTAGTATGTCAACTATGGATAGTCAGCTCTGACACTAGTATGTCAACTATGGATAGTCAGCTGTGACTTTAGTATGTCAACTATGGATAGTCAGCTCTGACTCTAGTATGTTAACTATGGATCATCAGCTCTGACTCTAGCATGTCAACTACGGATCGTCAGCTCTGACTCTAGTATGTCAACTATGGATCGTCAGCCCTGACTCTAGTATGTCAATTATGGATCGTAAACCATGACTTTATCATGTCAACTACGGATCGTCAGCCCTGACCTTTGTTTGTCAACTATGGATATTCACTCCTGACGTTAGCATCGGCTTTGGATCACAAGCCTGAAACTGGTATGTCAACTATGTATAGCCATCCTTGACTCCAGAATGTCAGCCAATATTCGGCAGCCCTAACTCTCGTATGTCAGCTATGGTTCGCTAGCCTTGACTCCTGAGTGTCAGCTATTGTTCGCCAGCCGTGACTCCATAATATCAGCTATGGTTCGCCAGCCTTGACTCCAGAATGACAGCTAATGTTCGCCAGTGTTGACTCCAGAAAGTCAGTTAATGTTCGCCAGCCTTTACTCCTGAATGTCAGCTATGATTCGCCAACCTTGACTCCAGAATGTCAGTAATGTTCGCCAGCCTTTACTCCTGAATGTTAGCTATGGCTCGCCAGCTTTGACCCCAGAATGTCAGCTAATGGTCGCCAGCATTGACTCCAGAATGTCAGCTAATATTCCTCAGCCTTGACTCCTGAATGTCACCTAATGTTCGTCAGACTTGACTCCAGAATGTCAGCTAATGTTCGCCAGCCTTGACTCCAGAAAACTATGGTTCGCCAACCTTGACTCCAGAATGTCAGCTATGGTTCGCCAGCCCTGTGCTCTCTTGTCATAAAATTTGTTCTAATGATTATCTCAACTCCTAAAAATATCCGTGATACTCAGAATTTTCCTTGAAATTGTTCACTTGGTCAAATTTACTTAGAACGCGGTACGACAACTGGAGCGTGAGAGCTCTTAAGCTCTAAATGAAACATGACGCCCCTTAACAGTTAAACAGAGCGTGACACTAACTAAAGATTAAGTGAAGAGTGACAGAACAGAAATGTTGTGTTGCAGGTCGCACCAAACAAACTTTCAGAATTTTCTAGCCGGCTTTACAGAACTTTTATCTCAGGAAAATCACAAACTTCACAATTCAGTTTCAGACTCAGCGCTGCGAGGATTTTCCCAGTCCTAATTAAATCAACATCTAAAATATTACTTCTTGGCAATAAAAGAAGAAACAGGTGAAAAACAGCAGAAAGGAATAAGAGAAAAGTAAGAATAAAATAAGTGAGAGTTTGAGTAAAAGAGAGAAAGACAGAGATACAAAGTTACAAAAAGAAGATAGATTGAAAAAAAAAAAAAAAAAAATATATATATATATATATATATATATATATATATATATATATATACATCTAGTAAGGATACCAGAAAGAATAAGGATAAGAGAAAGAGTAATGATTAAAGAAACAATACGAAAAAGAGAAAGAGTAAGGATAAGAGAAAGAGAAATGAAAGACAAAAAATTCAGATAAGAAAAATATAACTATATGAGAGATAATAAGGTTAAGAGAAAGAGCAATGATAAGAGATAGCGTAAGGACCGAGAAAAAAATAAGTCTAAGAGAAAAAGATAAGAATAAGAGAAGGAATAAGGATAAGAGAAAGAGTAAGGACGAAATTTAAATATCAATGAATAACAAGAGAAGTAAGTTTGGTATTAAGGGAGAAAAGCAAAATGGACGCTATTAAAAGAAGGAAGAGTAACAGTAACATGATGAAGAGTTACAAGAGTTATGTAACACTAAATGAAACAGGAATAATAGATAGAAGAGTTATGTAACAATCTTAGTAACAGTAAGAAGAGTTAGAAGAGGTATGTAACAATATGAGAAACAGGGAGAAGAGTTAGAAGAGTTATATAGCAATAAAAGAAGTAAGAAGGTGATTTAGAAGAGTTATGTAACAATCTTAGTAACAGAAATAAGAGTTACACGACTTATGTAATAATTTGAGTAACAGGCAGAAAGAAGCGTTAGAAGAGTTAAAGAACACTCTGAGTAAGAGAACGAAGAGTTAGAAGAGTTGTGTAACAATCTTAGTAGTAAAAAGAAGAGATAGAAGAGGTAAGTAAAAATCTGAGTAACTTCAAGAATAGTAAGAATTTATGTAACAATCTTAGTAATAAAATAAGAGATAGAAGAGTGATGTAACAATACAAGTACTTGGAAAAAGAGTTAGAAGAGTTGTGTAACAATCTCAGTAACAGTTAGAAAGAAGCGTTAGAAGAGTTCTATAACAATCTGCGTAACAGATAAAAAAAAAGTTAGAAGAGCCATGTAAGAGTCAGCGTAACATGAAGAAGTGTTAAATGAGTGGTAGAAGAGTTATGTAACAATTTGATTAACATGGAGAAGAGTTAGAAGATTTATGTAACAATCTTAGTATTACTAAAACAATGTGAGGGAATAAAGTGCTGAACCAAGATAAAGAGAAGGCAATGTTCAAGATTGAATGTTCAGACTCTGGTGACATTCATGATAGCCCCGTATACTCTCTTCTTCATGCCACAACAACCATGCAGGAGTGTGTGCTAATAGTTCCCATCAAGTATTAGTTCTTTACGTTGCCCTTTCTCCCACACAGTTCAGATTTCCTACCAGCAACGTTAACTTGTCCTAGCTCAAGCTATTGCTTCACAGCTACATTCTTCTTTCATTCCTGCTCTTCTTTTTCTTTCCAACATGGTTTAGTAATGTCACCCTTGTCCATTCTCAGCCTGCCATTTATCTTAGCAAGTCCATTAAGTCTGTCTGTAACATCATTGCCATGTACTCCCCCATGTCCTGGACAGTAAAGTTAGGCTTGTCACAGCTGACTGGCTTAACAGATGAACCGGTTCTTTTCTAAGCAAATTCTTCTCTATCTTAGGAAGTAGTCTCTGTCACTCCGTCACAATGACACCATTAACCACATTACGAGTGATAAACTAACCAATGACACGATTAATCACATCACGGGTGATGAATTAACCAATCACACGATTAACCACATCACGAGTGAAGAACTAACCAATCACACGATTAATCACATCACGAGTGATGAACTAACCAATGGCATGATTAATCACATCACGAGTGATGATCTAACCAATGACACGATTAACCACAGATTGATGAATTAACCAATGACACGATAAACCACATCACGAGTATTGAACTAAGCAATGACACGATTAACCAAATCACGAGTGATGAACTAACCAATGACACGATTAATCACATCACGAGTGATGAACTAACCAATGACACGATTAACCAAATCACGAGTGATGAACTAACCAATGACACGATTAACCAAATCACGAGTGATGAACTAACCAATGACACGATTAATCACATCACGAGTGATGAACTAACCAATGACACGATTAACCAAATCACGAGTGATGAACTAACCAATGACACGATTAACCACATCAAGAGTGATGAATTAAGCAATGACACGATTAACCACATCACGAGTGATGAACTAACCAATCCATCGCCGCCGACACGGCCTCCATTTCCATTCTCCTGCTTCAGGTGGGGACCCTGTGCCACTACTCTAATATTTCGGTAAGCAACAAACCTCAACCACTTCTGCTGTTGTGAGCCAAAATTACCGTGACGAAAAACCAACAATGATGCTGGATGAGATCTTGAACCCAACGTTCAACTGTCTCTGTGGCCCCTGAATGTCTGTATACTTTGTTGTCTGAGCTCAGTCATGTATCCTTAAGGAGGAATGCAAAATAAGGACAACCAAAGCGCCAGGTGTAGAGAAATCGTTAAAGAGACTCGGATTTTCCACCCTTTATTGCAAACTTTCACACAACCAAATATAAACCAGCTTTAATTTATTACACACAGATTAAGTGTAACGTAACTGATCGTAACATTACAGTACATTCAAGGATAAAGATATTTTCAGAATGGGATCGCTCAATAGTTTCAGTACATCAGAAAGTCAGACAGAAAAACGAGGGAGAAACTTTGTATTTATTGTATTTAATCAGAGAAATGTATCTTGTAGATTAGTATATATTAAGAAATAGAGCAGAACCTTATGTTGAAGTACACGTTTACCTAGAGATGAAATATAAAATTGGAAATTCCCGCAACTACCAGACTTGTAATGTCCTCACTAACTCCTGGTTTATATACAGCCTGACCTGCTGGTGCAATACTTAAATGTTTGAAACAAACTCGTCAACATGTTCCAGTCAGATAAGTAACAAAACACAGAAACATATTTATTTAATACAAAAATGCAGCTCAGAATCTGAATAAAACAATATACAAGACTATTAATACATAAAATTATAGAAAAAATAATTTATATAGGACCAAATTATAAAGACTAGCTATATGCTGTTTTTGTAACAGAAAATATATTACATAATATAATCTTCATTTGGCCAGAGATATCTTAATAACAACAGCTACAGACATGGTTCCAGTAAAGAAAACAAAATGAATGGATTACAGCAGGCATACTAGAAATGATAAAACAACGAAGAGAAATGAAGGCGCATTGGAAAGTGACAAACAACAACAAAGATAAATATACATTATTAACAAAAGAAGTACGAAGAAACATAAGAAAAGACAAAAGCAACACATATACGATTGTTGTGAAAGAATATCGAAGGACATCAGAAGTGTGGAAGAGATAGTGAAATGAGAGGGAACGTTGTATCTTCTGATACACCCCATTTGTATAGGTTGGAGCCTGTAGGCAGAAGGTCATAAGTAGCTCTAATGATGAATCTGAACCTCAAGGGTGCCATTTTCCAGATGTCATTCCATGTTAGTGATCTCTGCAGGACTTCCTCCCATGTTGTCCATTGCCCTTGTTGTGATTGTTGGACTGCCTTCTGGACCCGCTTGTCATCCTCTGAATTCCTTACTTCACTGATGATCATATCCCTTCTTTCTTTGCAGGAGGTCTTTGACCACCATTTGATTTCGCCATGACCAAATCCCATTCTGTTGGTCTGGGTGTACCCTATTACTTCTTTCAGCTCCAGCTATTCCCTGGCTGTGGTCACTTCCTCACCTACTTTCCATTTTCCTCTAGTTTTAAGTGTTGGCTGCACTTCTCGTACCACCGGATCTGTAGATTCTTGTAGCATCATTCAAGTCTTGTTTTTCCTACCTTGTAGTATTCAACCACAGATTTGAATGGCAGCTGCAGTTTTCTCTTCTTGCAGTACAGTGCTGCATCAGTTAATACTGGTGGTACGCGCAGCCACTTTCTTATGGATTTATTTTTCTTTCTTTCGACTGCCTCTACTGTGCTGGTACTTACATCGTAAATGAGTAGTGGCCACATCAGTTTTGGAATCAGCATGAACCCCACAAAAATAAGTAACTATTAAGAAATGCAATAATCTTCATATAATTTAGTCTTAATTTAAAATGTGATAGACTGATAGAATGAAGGTGGAACGTCTGTCTGATTTTGTATTTACTTACTTGACTTTATCCTTTCTCTTATAACGTGAAATGGCGAGGGGTGACCCTGTTGTCGTTCTTTGGTGGCTTCAGTGACGGTCATGCCATAATTAGCGAGTGTTTCTCTGATATCATCTATCTCTTTCTCTGATATCATCTATCCATATCTTTCTCTGATATCATCTATTCATCTCTTTCTCTGATATCATCTATCCATATCTTTCTCTGATATCATATATTCATATCTTTCTCTGATATCATCTATTCATCTCTTTCTCTGATATTATCCATCCATATCTTTCTCTGATATCATCTATCCATCTCTTCCTGTGTCTTCCTCTTGATCTGTGTCCTATAGTTCTTTAGTTCATGGCTGTCCCAGCTGGGTGTGTGTCATTCTCTTTAACTGGCCGAACCACTTGACTGTCTGTCTGTCGTAGACATGATGTCCTTCCTACCACCTGTTTTATGGGGTCATTTCTTAGCTTGTCAAAGCTGGTGACATTTCTTAGCTTGTCAAAGCTGGTGACATTTCTTAGCTTGCCAAAGCTGGTGACATTTCTTAGCTTGCCAAAGCTGGTGACATTTCTTAGCTTCTCAAAGCTGGTGACATTTCCTAGCTTGTCAAAGCCGGTGACATTTGCTGCTTTCTTGAGACATCTCATCTGACACGTGGATATTTTATTCCGCTGCTTCTTAGTAAGTTCCCGTGTTTTCTATTTTTAGATTTTTTACTCGTGTGTTTGGAACATTCTGTTAGGAACTAGCAAGAGCTGCTTAGAACTGTGTAATGTGGGTCCAAAATCACATGATTATATTTATAGGCATTCAACAAAACGGCCAACGAGTTTTGTGTTCAATAAAATCGAACAAGTAAATTTATTTAAGGGACACAACTGCGATTTATTTCTCACATCACGCCAGTAGGTTAATTCCCGTGAAAATACTCCTTTTTCTACCAGCACAGAGGACGTGAGATTGGATTGGGTGAAGATGTGATCCCGAGTTAACTCTTCGTAGCAGAGGAAGGGGTTAACCTATTTGCCCCAGAACAAATACTAAACAAAGAAAATAAGTACATCAAAGGTCTCAGACTTGTTTCAAACTAAAGTACAAACAGTGACGGTCTTTTCTGCCTCACCACACACGAGTTTATAATGCTGAAGTTTTTCAACCAAACAGTCACTAGACTTTAGTTAATATCTGCAGAAACCTCAACCAAAATCTGCATAAATACTAGGTTAAGGAATATAATTGTACAAATATGCCCACATATTCATTAATATGATTAAAACAGTTTTTCCTGTCTAGATTACGTGTCAAGTGTAGAACATAAAATGCAAGATTAGGTGGCAAGTGTAGCACATACTACAAGATTAATTGACAAGTGTATAATATAAACTACAAGATTATGTGACAATGGTATTGAACATAAACTTACAAGATGATGTGGCACGTTTAGAACATAAACTGCAAGATTATGTGGAAGTGTTGAACATAAATTTACGAGATGATGTGACATGTGTAGAACATAAACTACAAGATTATGTGGCAGGTTTAGAACATAAACTAAAAGATTATGTGGCAAGTGTTGAACATAAACTATACGATTACATGGCAGGTTTAGTTTGCAATATGGGAAAAAGAAAGGGAGGAAGACCAAGTCG
>CM019698.1:30310862-30383640 GCA_009760885.1 Achatina immaculata
TTTAGAGTACCTTAGAGTACACGTATATATCATTCCCCTGTTTAGTGTACACGTATATCATTCCCCTGTTTAGAGAACATAACACCAACATAACATTTAAGTAATCAGCTAGTTCAACAATCAATTCTAGGTTAGCAGCTATACCAAGATAACATTTAAGTAATCAGCTAGTTCAATATACCATTCTAGGTAATCAGCTAGACCAACATAACACTTTAAGTAATCATCTAGATCAGCTTAACTTTTAAAGTAATCAGCTAGTTCAACACCACCATTTTCGTTAATTATCTCATCGAAAATGTTTTTTTACTAATTTCTGTATAGTCTATAACTCCTCGTCAAACTCAGTTCTGGCTGTTCTAAAACGCCATGCAATAAAACTGAATAAAAAAATGTTTCTCTAATAATAGTTATTATTTTTAAACATATGGAAAGCAAAATGTAAACATTCCAAATGTATTTCAGTATGTCGCAGTCTAATAATCATTCAATGTTTGGACTATTACTTCTTATTATCGTCTATGATTTATTAAATAGATCACTTTCTATGGTCATTTTGATTTGTTTGATATATTACATAAGTCATATAGGTCTTCTATGGTTTGTTAAACAGATTAATTCTTGTGCTTTCTGTTATTTGTGAAAGAGATCCAGATATATCCAGAAAGTATCACATATTTTCTATCTCTCAGATCTGGAGTTGTAAATCTCACCAAATCTACATATGAAGGTTGGTATTATTTCCTCTCTCTTGCCTTATAAAACCATTCTTGGTGTCTCTGTACAACTGTATTTATATATCAACAGTTATGATGATGTTAGATAATTTTAGCTAAGCATGCACAACATAAAGGAGCATGATCTAGACTTACTTAGATAAGAGAAATTATGACAGTGCTCAGAGACAAGGGATAAACGAGGAAGGAAGCAGAGAATAATTCCAAGAACAGGGATGTCTGGAGGGCCTTTATCTGTGGCCTATGTTCTTAAGGGAGTGAAATGATGATGATGATGATGATGATAATTCGTAACATAAAACTACTAAACTATAATAAGACGTAATTCTAACCCTAACATGTAGTTGACAGTCTTGCGTTCAATTATTTCCTTACTCGATGAATGTTTCTGTCTCAGGTGACATTAACCTCCGTAATTTCATTATCATTTGACATTTTGAAAGTAAGAGTCGAAGTTATAAAGTAATATTAAACACCGAACAAGGAATATACAGGGAATTGTAGAATAGTAAATGATATATAACAATAGAAGAAAAGTTAAACGTTAAAAAGAAAAAAAAAACAAGACGCGCCAAACGGAAATGCTCATAGTTATCCATAAATAGCTATTTAAAAAATAAGTTAAAATGAGCCGCCAGATATAACAGTATATGTTATAGTGTAAGGGAGTTTAGCAAGGTTAGAAGAATATGTCCAAGTATATGAGACATAAGTCCAGGAGACTGTTCTGGCAATATTTTGAGACGCATAATGACATATTGTCTGTGTACGTTAAATTAGACCACTGATTTGACATAATGATTAGCTTGAAGGTTTCCACTAGAGCAAAAACTCTGGCTAAAAGCAGGGACATGGATTATGGTCAAAGAGAGGTGACTCGTGTAAATCTTTTGAGTGAAATGAAATTATTATTGTTAATTAATTCCCTTGAATATTATTGATGATTTAGTGGAGAAAATTCTGCATGTGCCAGGAGTGCACCTCATGTTTGTCTAGAAGGTCTAGTATGTGGACATAGGAAGGAGGTGATTAAAAGTTTGAGGCAGCCGAGCGTTATGTTCTATAGAGTTAGGAGGTATCGTTTTGGTTAGTAATGTAACTATAAAACTAGTGATTGTCAGCGTCATTATGTTTGTGATTAAGAGACGTTTTGCTAGAAATATTGTGTAATGTATTTAGTATCCTGTGGCAGCTATATTTAGGTGATTTGTAAGACGTCTGGATTTTCTTGTTATTCTATGCTATTCATTTTCAGATATAACATCGCATATGTTCACTAGCATGAATTCGTCAGCCAACATCATTATCACGTGGCGTTTACAAAGTCGAGTGCAGTCATTTTTATTAATTCCACTTTATGATCAGTATCCATGCCACAGTTAACACAGGAGACGAGTGAGGAAAATTCTAGAACTGGGCGTGGAAACAAGGATTGTGGAAACAAGGATTGTGGAAAAACAAGGATTGTGGAAAACAAAAGAATGTGGAAAAATGGATTGTGGGAAAACAAGGATTGTGGGAAAAGCAAGGATTGTGAAAAACAAGGATTGTGGAAAACAAGGATTGTGGAAATGTCATGGAGAGTAGCCTGTGCTCGGAATGCATGCAGAGAGCATGAACAGTGAGAACAAACCGGGAAGTGTTAGGCCAAATCTTAGACTGTTTAAACTCGGATGTTTTGTAAAGAGAAAGAGGAAGATTGTCACGGTCTGAAGGTTTTTCCGTTTTTTGATGTTTAAAAGTGTAAGTTTTTGACGTGTTTGATCTTCAGATAATTTTTGTTAGATTTTGGCAGATATGTAGAGAGTCATTTCCACGAGTTAGTTTTCCAGCTCGGACAAATTGTTAGGATGTAATTCTGTCTGCGTTATCGTGTAGGAAAGAAAATACATTAATAAAGTCCTTCATCAGTTATACTTACGCGTACAACAACTACAGGAACAGTTTTCCATGCAGGACAATCATAAGTAAATAACAACACAATTTGGTAAATATATATGCAGGACAATCAAAAGTAGATAAGAACACCAATTAGTCAAAATATATGAAGGACAATCAAAAGTAGATAAGAACACCAATTAGTCAAAATATATGCAGGACAATCAAAAGTAGATAAGAACACCAATTAGTCAAAATATATGAAGGACAATCAAAAGTAGATAACAAAACCAATTGGTTAAAATATGTGGGTGACAATCAAAGGCAATAACAACACTAATTGGTAAAATATATACAGGACAATCAAAAGTAGATAGCACAACCATTTGTTAAAAATATATGCAGCATAATCATAAGTACATAACAACACCAAATGGTAAAAAAAATGCAGGATAATAAGACGTAGATAAGAACACTAATTGGTAAAAATATATGCAATATAATCAAAAGTAGATAACAACAACAACAGGTAAAAAATATGCAGGATAATCAAAAGTAGATAAGAACACCAACTGGTAAAAATATGAGCAGGACAATCAAAAGTAGGTAACAAAACCAAATGGTCAAAATGTAAGGCAGGACAATAGAAAAGTAGATAATAACACAGTTTGGTAAAAATATAAGGCAGGACAATAAAAAAATAGATAATAACAACGTTTGATCAAAATAAAAAGATTGAAATAGAAAGGATGAAGATCAATATATTAGGAATGAGTGAAGTTAGATGGACAGTGCAAGGAAGATAAACTCTGATAAATATACAATAATATATTCAGGAAGTGAGAAACATGAACTAGGAGTAGGAATAATATTTAATGAACAAACAGCAAGAACAATTGTAGGATATTTGAACATCTCGGACCGAGTCCTGCTAGCCCAACTGAAAGGACAACCAATAAACATAAATATTATACAAGTGTACGCTCTAACATCTGAAAGTTCTAAAGATGATGTACAGTTATTTTATAATGACATAGAGACATCACTAAAACACACAAAGTCACATGAAGTTACCATTGTCATGGGAGATTTTAATGCCAAAGTTGGTAAAGGAAGAACTTCAGACAAAATTGGTGACTATGGACTGGGAGAGAGGAATGACAGAGGTAGTAAATTAATTGAATGGGCAGGAATACACAGCATGGTTGTAGGAAACACCTGGTTTAAACAACATCCTCGAAGACTGGCAACGTGGTGCAGCCCAGACAAAAAGGCTTTTAACCAGATAGACTACGTATTAATCAACAAACGATTCCGCAATGCATTACTGACAACAAAAACCATGCCAGGACCCGACTGCAATAGTGGCCATGACCCACTCAGTGGAAAAATTAGAATAAAGCTAAAGAAAGCAGGCAGAAAAGTGAGAAACATCAAACTGAATACAGAACTCCTTAAAAATGACCAAGAATTGCGAGAACAGTACAAAGTTATTATAACAAACAGATACAATGCAATAGCAAAGATAAATAGTATATATGAACAATGGGAAATGTTAAGAGATTCTATCCACCAAACTGTTAAGGAGATAATACCACCAAAAAAAAAAAAGAAGCCCCTAAAAATAAATGGATGACAGACGACATCTTAGGACTGATGGACAAGAAGAGGAGGAGTAAAAATAACGAGGAAAATTATAGCAAGATAAATAAAGAAATAAGACGCAAATGCAGAGAAGCAAAGGAATTGTGGTTAAATGAACACTGCAGACAGATAGAGGACTCTCATAATAAAGACAGCAAAAACATACACAAACGAATTAATGAACTCACATGCAGGAAAACAAAATATACCACAGGATGCCTGAAATCGAAAGAAGGTAAAATGTTAATGGGAAAAGAAGACATTGTGGACAAGTGGACAGAGTATACCGGTGAGCTATATGGAGGAGAAAGACCAGAATTAACATCAGATACTGAAAACTGTGATGGACCATCAATACTTTAAGATGAAATCATAGATGCCATCAAACACATGAAGAAATGAAAAGCGACTGGACCTGAAAATATAACAATACGAGAAACAGAGGCACTAGAGGAGATGGGAATAAAAAATAAAAATAATAAACAAGTTAATGGATAACATTTACAACATTCATTCATTCATTCCTTTGCATGTCCCTTGCGGAACTTTGCCTCCCAAACAGCACTCCTGTAGGCCTCTCGGTTGTGAGCAAGATGGCCTGCTGCTGCTGCATCCATTTCCAGATCATCAACGATGTCTTGCAGCCATCTTCGTTTCGGTCTTCCTCTTTTTCTTTTTCCCATTATGTATCCTTCCAATACGGTCTTCTCTAAATTATCATGACGTTTAATGTGTCAAAAATATTTAAGTTTTCTCTCTTTAATCCTCTTTACTAGCCAGCCTTCTTCAATATTAAGCTCTTGTAGTATAGATATATTTGTTCTTTTTTGTGTCCACGACATTTACAACACTGGTTATATTTCCAGTGACCTGATTAAATCCACGTATATAGCACTATCAAAGAAACCAGGTGCAAAGGAATGTGACGACCACCAGATTATAAAACTCTCATGTCACATAAGGAAGCTACTTCTGAGAATCATTATGGGAAGAACAAGGACAAAGATAAAAATGGAAATAGCAGATGAACAGTTTGGATTTGTTGAAAGAAAGAGAACACACAATGCCATTTATGCTTTACGAACACTAACAGAAAGAGTTTTAGAAGTACAGAAAGATCTCTATTTATGCTTCATTGATTACACCAAGGCATTCGACAAGGTGAAACATAATGAAATTAGTAAATTGTTTGAAGACATCAACATAGATGGCAAAGACCTGAGGATTGTAAAACATCTATACTGGCAGCAAGAAGCAGCAGTTCGAGTTGAAAATAGAACTGGAAAATATCAAAATATAAGACAATGGTTGCGACAAGTGTGTGTACTATCTCCAGACATTTTGTCCCTGTACAGCGAGAATATTCTAAGAACAATCATCACAGAACCAGGCATAAAAATTGAAGGATACAATATTAACAGTCTTCGGTATGCTGACGACACAGTACTGATAGCTGAGAACCAACAAGAATTGCAAAATCTCTTGGATAAAGTTGCCAAAGAAAGTGAACAGAAAGGCCTTACTTTGAACATCAAAAAGACAGAGACTATGGTTATATCTAAGAAACAGAATCCACCAGCATGAAATATAAAATTAACTATTCTAAAGCAGGTGCAGAAATTCGAATACCTTGCAGCAGTAATAACCGCAGATAGGAAATGCAGAACAGAAATTAGGAACAGAATAGGCCAAGCAAAGACTGCATTTCAGAGAATGAGAAGCATAATAGCTAACACATCTTTATCAATGAATGTTAGAAAACGAGTCCTAAAATGCTATATTAAATCTATTTTGTTATATGGAAGTGAATCATGGACAATAGGCAAGTCTGCACAAAAATCATTGGAAGCAGCAGAAATGTGGTTTATTAGAAGAATATTTCGAATTCCCTGGACAGCAAAAATAACTAATGAAGAATGAATGAATGAATGAATAATCTTTATTTTTCAAGGGTAAAGAATTGGGCACGCAGGCCCGTCTTACATTCTGCCCTTTAGTATGAAAGTATGAGAAGAGCTGGAGAGACAAAAATCTTGTCAAAAAGATAAGAGAAAGACAATGTTCTTTCATAGGACATGCAATGAGAAGAGGGGGCATTGGAAATATTATAACAACAGGAAAAATAGAAGGAAGAAGATGAAGAGGAAGACCAAGAGAAATGATACTGGACAGTCTGGCGGGATGGTATGAGAGGAGATCACCAACTGAACTGATGGCCTGCATGAAGGATCGTATAATCTGGGGAAGCATAATAATCAAAGCCAGTCGGCATGGCACCTGATGATGATGATGACTATGGTCAAAATATAAGGCATGACAATAAAAAATAGATAATAACACCGTTTGGTCATATATAAGGCATGACAATAAAAAATAGATAATAACACTGTTTGGTCAATATATAAGGCATGACAATAAAAAATGGATAATAACACCGTTTGGTCAATATATAAGGCATGACAATAAAAAATAGATAATAACACTGTTTGGTCAATATATAAGGCATGACAATAAAAAATGGATAATAACACCGTTTGGTCAATATATAAGGCATGACAATAAAAAATAGATAATAACACCGTTTGGTCAATATATAAGGCATGACAATAAAAATAGATAATAACACCGTTTGGTCAATATATAAGGCATGACAATAAAAAATAGATAATAACACTGTTTGGTCAATATATAAGGCATGACAATAAAAAATGGATAATAACACCGTTTGGTCAATATATAAGACATGACAATAAAAAATGGATAATAACACTGTTCTGTCAATATATAAAGCATGACAATAAAAAGTATATAATAACACCGTTTGGTCACAATATATGATACCGATTAGGAGACAGACTAATTAAAAAAAAACTCCTAAGAAACATGATGATTCTGATAATGATAAACGATGATTATTCTCTCATGCATGCTCTCTTTGCATCACACAGACAAATACAGCCATTATCACACAGACACATACATCCATTATCACACAGACAAATACAGCCATTATCACACAGACACATACATTCATCATCACAGCAACACCAACGAGCCAAACATCTTCAGACAAACATCTTCTGCCGTTCACGCTCAGTCTTTCTTATATTTCATCTGATTACTTTCTCACTTCTCAGTTGATTACTTTCTCATTTCTCAGTTGATTACTTTCTCACTTCTCAGTTGATTACTTTCTCACTTCTCAGTTGATTACTTTCTCACTTCTCAGTTGATTACTTTCTCATTTCTCAGTTGATTACTTTCTCATGTTTCAGTTCATTTTTTTTCATTTCTCAGTTGATTACTTCCTCCTTTCTCAGTTTATTGCTTTCGTATTTCTCAGCTCATTATTTTCTCCTTTCTTAGCTGATTACTTTCTTATTTCTCAGCTGATTACTATCTCATTTCTCAGCTGATTACTTTCTTATTTCTCAGTTGATTATCTTCTCATGTCTTAGCTGATTACTTTCTCCCTTCTCAGTTGATTACTTTCTTATTTCTCAAATGATTAGTTTCTCATGTTTTATGTGATTATTTTCTGATTTCTCATCTGATTAATTTCTGATATCTCAGTTGATTATTTTCTTATTTCTCAGCTTATTATTTTCTTCTTTCTCAGTTGATTTTTTTCTTATTTCTCATTTGTTACCTTCTTATTTCTCATTTGATTAGTTTCTTATTTCTCAGCTGATTACTTTCTCCTTTCTCATTTGATTACTTTCTCCTTTCTCAATTGATTACTTTCTTATTTCTCATTTGATTAATTTCTTATTTCTCGTTTGATTAATTTCTTATTTCTCATTTGATTAGTCTCTTATTTCTCATTTGATTAGTATATTATTTCTCATTTGATTACTTTCTAATTTCTCAGATGATTACTTTTTATACCCCTTCCCTGTCTAGACACTGGGATCACGTGATACGATGACCCATTTCTCGCCCTTCTTGTATTTGCTAGTTCGTTAATTTTGTTACCGTGTATTAAAACTTTACTGCTATATCAGCTCCACCGCTATGTTTTAATTGCAGTACCCCTCTGTATTCCAGTTTCGAGACAAGTGTTATTTGTCAGAAAAAGAAAAAATTGTGGTTATCATTCCACACAAAAAATATTTTAAATTATATCATGAAACTTTATCTCACCTGGTTTTATCAGTCTCTGATAAAAAGGCTTGTAGTAGCCTCTTACTGTGATAAAAACAATGATAAATAATATAATAAATATGAAAACACCAGAGACAGAGATTATGATGGCTCTCAGTTTAAGGAAGTGTCCTTTACAAGTATCAGGAATGTTCACATCCATGAGGTCGGGACACTTCTTACAGAACGTCCAGGTGTGATTACTTTCATCCATGTAGGTGTCCTCTTTACACGGAAGACAGGTAAGAGAGTTATCTGGGCTGTAGTAAAGATACTGATTCTCTTCACAAACTACCTCGTAGATATGAGTTTCACTTTTGGATGTAGTGATTTCAGATGTACCTGTAAAGACAATAATACGTTTTTTTTTAATTGAGTAGGCATCTGCCTGTAATCGGAATAAGCAAACACAGCCTTAGCGAGACATGTATGTCACCCCCCCCCCCCCCAGCAATCTTCAATGAATCTAAATATCTTAGTCCTAGTTCTGTTGTTCAATAAAATATTTTATTTAAAAACTAAGTTTTAGACACTGTATTAGTTTATGCATCTGCGATTTAGCCTTTTCTTGTACTAAATTGTAGACTTTCTATACACACGGAAAGTAATCTTTTCTCGTAAGTGTATGCGGACAACAACAACACAAGATTACATAAAATGTCAACTTTTTTCAGATTATCACTTACTCGTTTTTTATTATTTTAGTCACATGTACAGAAAGCAAAATTAGAGCATCATCTTTATGACGATAATTATGAAACAAATGTTTTAATAAACTGAATTTTACTGAAGATTATCATTTAAAAAGTGGACACTGGAGGCGTAAAACACACTTTATCAGTGGAGCACAAGACATCAACAAATGTTCCCCAGCCAGTCCTGTCTTGAACAAGTCGGAGTAGCTCAAACCAAGTATTTCTGGCTTCCTTCAGTTTCCCTGTATTGTGCGTCTAAATGTTCCTAATGACCCCTCCCCCTCTTTCTTTTGAGTGTCCACGTCAAGGAGGTATAGGGGTGTCTTGTTCTTTCTATGCCTAGTATGTGGCCCTCAAATTTCTATCTTCGTTTTTTGACCTCTTTAGTAATGTTCTCAGTGCATCTTCGTTATTTCCTCATTTGTCACATGGTCTTCCAGATATGTATATATATATATATATATATATTATATATATATATATATATATATATATATTTGTTTTTCTGAAGATCTTCCGTCAAATCCTCTCAGTCTACTTTCAGTTCTAAGATTAGTTCTTTATGTTTCGGCTGCGAATAATAAAATAAAGCGAACGTTTGATTTATAGATTCCAAGCTTGAGTCCCTATGAAGAATGGAAGATGTCCACATGTCTGCAAATTATTTAAAGTCCTGAGATGCTTGTTAAGTTCTTGTGGATATTTCCTTCTCAATGTTGCTGTCTGATGAAATAAGGTTTCAAGATATTTAAAGTGTTGTCATTCTTCAACTTCTTTTGTCCCAGAATATATTTTTTCCATTGATTCTTGTGATTTTAGTCTAGTGTGGGTGTATATTAAGATCTAATGATCTGACAGATACAGTACACGCACTTTAGTAATATATCCGGGACAAAGTGAGAATACGGAGAACAGTTTCACGTTTTATACAAGTCTTTGTTGATGAATCCGCCTCTGAAGAGGGGCGTGTCTTCCCGGTACAGACTGTTTGGTCTTCTGTAAAATTTTTTAAAAAAGATATTTGGATAATCTGTTTCTATTAATATCATATTTTACTGTTACAACCATGTCTAGCTTTCAAATAAGCAGAACACATACATACCACAAAAACACACACACATGAAAATATTTAGACAAAATGGCGGTGGTATGATATTCCTGCGAAAAGAAAGTCCTAGCCACTATCATAATCAACACGTTCTAGACACATGCAGTAGATGCTCTAGTCTTCTTCTCTGTATATTCTTCAGAGCACACAGAATGTTGCTCATCTAGTAGATGCTCTAGTCTTCTTCTCTGTATATTCTTCAGAGCACACAGAATGTTGCTCATCTAATAGATATTCTAGTCTTATTCTCTGTATATCCATCAGAGCACACAGAATGTTGCTCATCTAGTAGATGCTCTAGTCTTCTTCTCTGTATATCCATCAGAGCACACAGAATGTTGCTCATCTAGTAGATGTTCTAGTCTTTTTCTCTGTTTATCCATCAGAGCACACAGAATGTTGTTCATCTAGTAGATGTTCTAGTCTTATTCTCTGTATATCCATCAGAGCACATAGAATGTTGCTCGTCTAGTAGATGCTCTAGTCTTCTTCTCTGTATATCCATCAGAGCACACAGAATGTTGCTCATCTAGTAGATGTTCTAGTCTTTTTTCTGTATATCCATCAGAGCACACAGAATGTTGCTCATCTAGTAGATGTTCTAGTCTTTTTTCTGTATATCCATCAGAGCACACAGAATGTTGCTCGTCTAGTAGATGTTCTAGTCTTATTCTCTGTATATCCATCAGAGCACACAGAATGTTGTTCATCTAGTAGATGTTCTAGCCTTATTCTCTGTATATCCATCAGAGCACACAGAATTGTTGCTATCAGTTCTTTCCTGACACAGTGTAGAGTGAAAGAAATAAAGACAGAACGTTCATAATGACACAATCAGGCAACTAAACTAAAATGTGTTAATCGTAAGTCTTCTTTTCATATCATCATCATCATCATCATCATCGTCATCATCACCATCTTCATCATCATAATCATCATCATCATCATCATCAGCACCATCATCACCGTCATCATCAATGTATTCTCTCAACATTGTTTCATTTATTTATAACCTTGTCCTGCACATCTTGTACTTTCTATTTGATATGTTTACTTTCTTTGGCTTGCTTGATATTTCTGTATCATTCACTGCCTGTTAAGGACGGAGAAATAATTTCTCATTGCCATCCGTTTTTTCGTTTTCCTTTGAGTCTTCCACTGACTGTGAAACTTTTTTTATTTCTATGTTTACTTTCTTGTCCTGCACATCTCTTCTTTCAATTTATGTTTCTACTGGGTTACACTCCCTGTATAAAATGATAATATCCGTTATTTGTTAATGTTATTATTATTATTATTTGTTACTGTTATTATTATTACTGGATCGTTTCAATTCTTGCTAACTTTTAACGATATAAAATACTTGTTTATGCAGTTTCTGCTTTTTAACCTGGCTCGGCCCGTAAAAAACAAAAACAGTTTTAAAATGCTGCATGTACGAAGATACGATCACAGGTAACTCTCTCACCTGCTGTCACTGATTCATGTGTTAGAGTATCTTGACCTCCGTCACGTGGTACACACTTAAGACCGTCTTCAGTGTCTACGACTATCATGCCCGAGTGATCACAACAGACTGTGTTGTGATACATATCACATTCACGTCCCTGATGTTCACATTTCTGACATGGTAAACATTTCACTTGGTCCGTCACTAAATCTCCCGGAGAGTCTATGAAGTACCCGGACTCACAGACAATGATAGTTTGATGTGTCCTGTTACAGTCGTGAAGAATGGTTTGATGTGGTTTCAGGTCTGAGAGTGTCTGGCAGAATCTGCAGGCCGTGTTGTCATGTTTGTCTTCTGTCATAAATGTTCCTGGAGGACACGGACTGCACTGTCTGGTTTGTGGATGTAGAAAATGTCCAGGGCCACACAAAACTGGACGCTCAACACAGATATAAATTCCATGCATGTCCTTGACAGCGTCATAGTTTGGGGCCCCACAGCAGACCGTGTCATGGTAACCCTGACATGCTAGAGTTGGGTGCTCACACTCAAAACACTTCTCACACCTGTCTTTGTCACGCCCATTTCTGGCTCTCCTTCTATAGTACCCAGGTGTACACAAGATCTGAGCATCGTGAGTTCTGGTACATTCTGTGACGAGAATCTCCAAGTCCTGGTCCCGTATCTGTGTACAGTTGTAGCAGTTTCTGTGAGTGTGCCACGAGTCTGGCATGAAGTTTACACCATCAGTACAAGGTAGGCAGAAATCTAGGTCATTCCTTGCTGTGACCAGGTATGTACCTGGATGACACACGTGACGTGGATAAGCTGTATTTAGGTCTACAATGAGAGAAAGTAGAAAACAAACTATCCATATCCAGGCCATGCTGGATGATACAAGATCTGGTCTGCTGCTAGAGGTCAACTGTAAAGACAACATTTTAAATCTGTAAGAAGTTCCTGATAGTAAGTAAACAATTAGACACGCGTACTTCAGTTTTTAAGTAAAGATGATGACAGTGTGTTTATTTCATATTAGATTTAAATTAGGTTTATTTTTTCATCTTCAGTTTAAATATCTTGGACGTTGTATCTGAACATTTTCTTGCTCAGTTTCTAGTTCATGTGTGTATTGTCATTTTTTGTAACTATCATTACCTGACAGTTTTAGACTACATTTATTCAGAAAAATTATGGTCAACAACTTGTTATGAAGATGAAAGTGAAGTGTAATGAATTTTACAATGATATGATAAAAGTTTTTGCGATAACAAGTTCTAACATGTATTGTGTCCAAGTGACTCAAACAATGGGGTTATTGATCAGGGTAGGGACTGGTTGTTGCTAGAAATTGTAGTCCAGGGCCGTAGCCACTCCTAAAGTGACGCTCCTGGCTGGCTTTGCTAGTTTAAAGTGGGAAGGTTTCCTTTGTTGGGATTACTAAGATTAAGATTAGAAGAGAAGGAGGGGTGGATTAGATAGCAGTTACTGATAGGAGTGACTGATTATTTAGGAAGGGAGATTAGTCAGGTTGTTAGTTATCAAGAAGATCAGAAAAAAAAGAATGTAACAATACATTTTGACTTTTTTGTTACAACATTACATTGTGACTGTGTTGTTACAACATTACATTGTGATCTTGTTTTTACTACATTACAGTGTGACCGTGTTGCTACCACGTTACTTTGTGACCGTGTTGTTACTACATTACAGTGTGACTGTGTTGTTGCAACACTGCATTGTGACTATGCTGTTACAACATTACTTTGTGACTGTGGTGTTACAATATTACAGTGTGACTGCGTTGTTTTGACATACATTGTGACTGTGTTTTTACATCTGAGTAACTGACTGGTCAAGTGTGCATTCTATTTTATTAGATAAAGCCGGGTGAGTGATACAATAAGATCAAGGCTGAACAAATTAAGCCATACATCACACAATAGTAGCATTACTAACTTGGCATATGAGTAGTTAAACATGTACAAAAATATTTCTTTTCTAAACGTTCTGTATTTCAATATTGCTTTACAATATCTACATTGCCAAACAAGATACCTAAATTCTACCAGAAAAAAACCCTTTGTGTATGTACATGTTCATGAGATAGTATTTAACATAGTAGCTCTATAGATACCTACTTTCTATGTTGTTCTTGTTGCTAATTCTTGAGTGAGAAGTTGTAAGTTTAGTGAGACAGTTCTGTATTCAAAGAAAATATGATCTTCTGTTTCTTGTATGTTTCTTTCACACAGTTTATATTTATTAAGTCTGTTGACTTTGTGGGCTACTCCTTGTGTAGTGAGTGTCATGTTGAAAAGTAATCTGTGAGTTATCTCTCTTGTCTTCGGTGTGATCTCTATCTTGTGTAGGTTGTGAAATGTCTGTGTGTAGTCAGTGATGAAATATTTGTGTCCTCTCTTTATTCTGCCAAGTAGTGGCGGGTCTTGTTCTCTGACCTGATGTTTGTAGGTGTCTGATGTTTTCATGTGTATTAATTGTTCGTGTCCAGTTACACTTTGTATACATTGTCTGTAGACGAGTGGCATGGTACCAAAGTGATAGGGATGTGCGTTGTTTATTTTACAAAGTTTTGTTAGTCTCAGCCCAATGTAGTAGTGTGCTAGTGTGTGTTGTTGTTGCTGTTGGATGATTCGATCCACGTATTTAATCCTGAGTGTCTGGATCTTTGTTTGTATGCCTTGTAAGGAGATGTCTCCTCGTATCTTATCCTGTAAGGAGATGTCTTCTCTTTTCTTATTTTGTAAGGAAATGCAACCTCATTTCTTATCTTGTAAAGAGATGTCTCCTCTTTTCTTATCTTGTAAGGAGATGTTTCCACCTTTCTTATCTTGTAAGGAGATGTCTCCTCCTTTCTTATCCTGTAAAGAAATGTCTCATCCTTTCTTATCTTATAAGGAGATGTCCCCTCTTCTTTTAACTTGTAAGGAGACAACTCCTCTTTTCTTATCTTGTATCTATGTTTCCTGTTGGATGCTGTGTACAGTGTGTCGGGAAATTAAATCCCTAGTCATTGAATTTATTTCTTTAACAGACTCCTAGAATACAGGGGAATTTTTTGCTGTGTATTTTAGTTGTGATATGACACAGATGTTGAATGTAGGTAGAGGGAACATGTTTGCTGTGTATACCAGTTGTGCGATGACACAAATGTTGAATATATGCTTGGGAAAGATGTTTCTTGTGTATATCAATTATAGGATGAAACTGGTATTTACTGTTGATAGGGAAAAGATGTGTGCTACGTAAATTAGTTATGTATTGACGTAAATGTTGACTGAAGGTAGGGGTAACATATTTGCTGTGTATATAAGTTGTGTGATCACACACGTGTCGACTCTAGATATATGAAAGATCTTTGCAGTGTTTATCATTTGTGAGATGAGGCAGAAGTTGACAGTAGGTAAATGTAGGATGTTTGGTGTGTATATAAGTTGTGGGATATCGCAGGTGTTGCCTTTAGGTAGAGGGACGCTGTTTGGTGTGTATAATAGTTATGGGATATTGCAAGTGTCGAATGAAGAAAGGGGAAAGATGTGTGCCGTGTATATCAGTTGTGGGATGACGCAGTTTTTTACTGTAGTTAGGGGGAAGATGTTTGCTTTGTATATTTCTTGTGGAATGTTGAAGGGGTTGACTTTAGGTAGAGGGGAAGATGTGTGCCGGTATATCAGTTGTGGGATGTTACAGATGTTGAATTTAGGTAGGGGAAAGATGTTTCTTGTATATCAGATGTGGGATGACACAGTCAACATCACAACTGATATACACAACAGACCACGTCTCCCTAAATGCAGCCAACACCTGTGTTATTCCACAGCTTATATACATAACAAACATCTTGCCGTTACCTACAGTCAACATCTATGTCATTAAACAGCTGATATACACAACAAAAAAATTCCCCTACTTACACCCTGTGTAAATCAGTTATGGGATCACCATCAGACTCCAAGCAGGTACTAAGCAGACAACTACCAACAAACAACAACAGACTCCAAGCATGTACTAAGCAGACAACTACCAACAAACACCACCAGACTCCAAGCAGGTACTAAGCAGACAACTACAAACAAACACCACCAGACTCCAAGCAGGTATTAAGCAGACAACTACCAACAAACGCCACCAGACTCCAAGCAGGTATTAAGCAGACATCTACCAACAAACACCACCAGACTCCAAGCAGGTACTAAGCAGACATCTACCAACAAACACCACCAGACTCCAAGCAGGTACTAAGCAGACATCTACCAACAAACACCACCAGACTCCAAGCAGGTACTAAGCAGACATCTACCAACAAACACCACCAGACTCCAAACAGGTACTAAGCAGACATCTACCAACAAACACCACCAGACTCCAAGCAGGTACTAAGCAGATATCTACCAACAAACACCACCAGACTCCAAGCAGGTACTAAGCAGACATCTGCCAACACACACCACCAGACTCCAAGCAGGTACTAAGCAGACATCTACCAACAAACACCACCAGACTCCACGCAGGTACTAAGCAGACATCTACCAACAAACACCACCAGACTCCACGCAGGTACTAAGCAGACATCTACCAACAAACAACACCAGACTCCAAGCAGGTACTAAGCAGATATCTACCAACAAACACCACCAGACTCCAAGCAGGTACTAAGCAGATATCTACCAACAAACAACACCAGACTCCACGCAGGTACTAAGCAGACATCTACAAACAAACACCACCAGACTCCACGCAGGTACTAAGCAGACATCTACCAACAAACACCACCAGACTCCACGCAGGTACTAAGCAGACATCTACCAACAAACACCACCAGACTCCAAGCAGGTACTAAGCAGATATCTACCAACAAACACCACCAGACTCCAAGCAGGTACTAAGCAGACATCTACCAACAAACACCACCAGACTCCAAGCAGGTACTAAGCCGGCATCTACCAACAAATACCACCAGACTCTAAGCAGGCACTAAGCCGACATCTACCAACAAACATCACCATAATCTAAGCAGGCACTAAGCCGACATCTACCAACAAATACCACCAGACTCTAAGCAGGTAATAAGCAGACATCTACTAACAAATACCACCAGACTCCAAGCAGGTACTAACCGACAACTAAAACTACGAAAGAGACGGCCTTGACTGTTTGGAAAGAGTGAAGTCTCGATACACTGTCGTTGTAAATAGTACTATGTAGTCTTAGATACAGCGGAAGTGGAAGTTCAAATTTTGAAGCTCAGAAGTACTAGTAAAAACAATAGGCCTAAAATGATTAGACGTATTAATTAGCAGGCATAGATGGGTAGACAGGCATAAATAGTGTATAGCAGAATAACGAATAGCAGTCTACTACTAGTCTTCTACTATTTCTCATTTAACGGCCACCAATCGGTTGTGAGCAAAATGGCCTGCTGCTGATGTATCCATTTACATATCATCAACGATGTTTTGCAGCCATCTTCGCCTTAGTCTTCCTCTCTTTCTTTTTCTCATTATGTACCCTTCAAGACGGTCTTCTCTATATTATCCTGACGTTTAATATGTCGAAAATATTTAAGTTTTCTCTTTTTAATCCTCTTTACTAGCCAGTCTTCTTCAATATTAAGTTCTTGTAGTATGGATATATTTGTTCTTTTTGGTGTCCATGATATTTGAAGAACTCTGATGTAGCATTTACATTCAAAGGCATTTACGTGTTTCTCAGCTGTTTTGTTAAGTGTCCAGTTCTCACAGGCATATGTTGCGATGGGAAAGATGCATGCTCTTTAAAATGTAATTGTTGTGGTTCCGTCTGTTCTTCTCCACAGATTCTTTAGTTGTTTTACTTTCTGAAGAGCGATAGATGTCCTCATTTTAATTTCCTTCATTGTGTCTTCATTATTAGTTAGTAGTGATCCTAGATATTCAAATAATTCTGGTATATATGAGATGAGCATCAGAGGATGCTGGCTTTTTCTGTGTTTATCACCGCTTTGTTAAAGGCTATAAATGATAAACCCTGATCTGTATCTATGTGGTGGTACCGGGTTCAGTCCCAGCAATAGGATTTTTTTTTTGGGTACACACCATAAAAGGCCACGGGATCGACCCATTCCCTAAAAAATGGGTACCAGAGAAATCTGAGAAGGTAAAGCAGCCAGGCGTGATACTGACCACATCACACTGTCATGTGCTGAAGGTTATGAAAAATACGGGCCTAACACCGTATTCCCCAATATGCCTTAATGGCATGGAAACGGGAATGTTACCTTTCTGTCTATGCGCTAGATGCACCACCTAACTGAGTTTGCTTCTCAGTCCTATAATATTAATAGATAGAAGAGAAAGTTGGTCAGACATGCTGAAAGAAGAGGGAGAAACACAACTTAAACTTGTAATCTAAATGTTCTATGGACTGTTATTGCCGGATATGGGGTGGAGGATACGCTTTCCACTCCAATGGCGTGCATCTCAAACAGCCTCTGACAGTCAAGTCCAGTTCCTGGCCTTCTCGTAGCAGAACTGTTCAAACTGACAGGAGAAGGGGTGAAGGCGAATATCTGGCGCCTGAAAACCAGACTCTTCGGGTAGATGAGAGTATTGTTTGGTAGCTCATCTACCGCTGCTGGCGAGATTCTTCAGCTGCCGTGTGTGGAGTGGGGCTCCTTCCGGCCAATGAAGAGAGGTTAAAATGGGGTTGCCGCGCGGCACCACTGTGGAAATGGTGAAAGAAAGGATTACGCGAAGTAAACCGTAGTCAAATCACGGCACCACTGATCTGGAGATCGGCAACGTCATAAATGCACTCATATCCGGCGAAATACCTGAACCGGCGTAACCTAGAGGTTTAGACACTGGTGGCGAGATTCTTCGGATGCCGCGCGTGGAGTCAAACTCCTCCTGGCCAAGGAAGAAAACGAGGAAAAGCAATCCGGTTTGCCGTACGGTGCCGATGTGAAAAGGTGATGGAAAGGATAAAGTGAAGCTTAATCGGTATGTCCAGTAGTATCGCGGCGAGAGCTACTCATACCACGGCGCTTCTGCTCTAGAGGCCGGCCACGTCCGAAATACCACAATACTTGTGAAATATTGCTAAACCGGGTTACACCAGGGGTGAAAATTGATGGCTACGCATATCACGGTACCTCCGCTCTAGAGGTCGGTCACGTCCTACATACGCTCATACTGGGATAATGGGCCTAAGCCAGCTCAACCCATGGGTGAATCTTACTAATGGTGAGGATTTGTCCTCCTGGGCAAAAGCTCCGTCCTGGTCACAGCTAGGAAAAGTAGCGGCCACGACCACAAAATGCTGAAGTCGGAGACATTAGACCAGGGCAGTCTAGATAGGCAACCACCTCTCACTCGGCAGGTGTATCCTAATCACGCTGAGGTTTTCAGGTGAGAAAGTCCAACGCTGGACTGGATGAGCAACCACCTCTTACCCGTCGGTGATACATGGGTATATCAAAACACGTCGAGGTTTTCGGTGAGAAAGTCCAGCCGAAGCCTAGATGGGCTACTACCTCTCAACTGGCGGGGATATCTTATCTTATATCCTTCCCGTGCCGTTAAACGTCACATAGGGCTCGCAAAGTAGTTCGCCAATTTTTCCTGCCTTTGGCGAGTTTTAATACCTCATCAAGGGATTTTATGCCTGTTAATTTGGCCTCTCTTAAAAATCTCCTCTTCAGAGTTTCACGCGGTCTGCCTCTTTTTATTTGGCCTATTGTGTTTCACTTGATAGCTTGTTTTGGGATTCTCTGATCATTTCTTCTCATCAAGTGACCAACATATGTCCATCTCCTTTTCCTGATAACCCATGAGACGGGTTGTTGTTCAGTCATCTGTCTTATCTCTGCATTGTTCTTGAATTCGTTCCATTTGATGCTGAGTATTTTCCTTAGGCATTTGTTTTCAAAAGAGTCTAATTTCTATTTCTTTAGTTGTTTTCCAGCTTTCACATGCATAAATGAGGATGGATATTACATTTGAGCTGAATAGTCTTAACTTGGTATTTGTGCTTATAACTTCTGAATTCCATATGTTCTCAAGATTCTTGAAGATCGATGCTGCTTTTGTAATTCTAATACTAACTTCCTTTCTGGTGTCACCATCTTCGTCTATGTAGCTGCCAAGGTATGCAAATTGATTCACTTCTTCGATATCTGTCTCTTCTATGTTTATTTTTCCATTGCGATTGAGGTGAAACATAGTGAAATTATTAAAATATAGACGGCAAAGACCTGAGGATTGTAAAACATCTATACTGGCAGCAAGAAGCAGCAGTTCGAGTTGAAAATAGAATTGGAAAATATCAGCCTATAAAACAAGGGGTGCGACAAGGATGTGTAGTATCTCCAGACCTTTTTTCTCTGTATAGCGAGAATATTCTAAGAACAATCATCACAGAACCAGGCATACAAATTGGAGGATACAATATTAACAACCTTCGGTATGCTGACGACACAGTTCTGATAGCTGAGAACCAACAAGACTTGCAAAATTTCTTGGATAAAGTGGCCAAGGAAAGTGGACAGAAAGGCCTTACTTTGAACATCAAAAAGACAGAGACTATGGTTATATCTAAGAAACAGAATCCACCAGCATGCAGTATTAAATTAAACGGAACTATTCTAAAGCAGGTGCATAAATTCAAATACCTTGGAGCAGTAATAACTTCAAATGGGAAATGCATAACAGAAATTAGGAACAGAATAGGCCAAGCAAAGACTGCATTTCAGAGAATGAGAAACATATTAACCAACACATCCTTATCAATGAATGTTAGAAAACGAGTCCTAAAATGCTATATTGAACCTATCTTATTATATGGAAGTGAATCATGGACAATAGGCAAGTCTGCACAAAAATCATTGGAAGCAGCAGAAATGTGGTTTATTAGAAGAATGTTGCGAATCCCCTGGACAGCAAAAATAACTAATGAAGAATGTAGGAGAAGAGCTGGAGAGACAAAAAACCTTGTCAAAAAGATAAGAGAGAGACAATGTACTTTCATAGGACATGCAATGAGAAGAGGGGGCATTGAAAATATTATAACAACAGGAAAAATAGAAGGAAGAAGATCAAGAGGAAGACCAAGAGAAATGATACTGGACAGTCTGACGGGATGGTGTGAGAGGAGATCACCAATTGAGCTGATGGCCTGCATGAAGGATCGGGTACTCTGGAGAAGCATAATAGCCAACGCCAGTCGGCAAGGCACATGATGATGATGATGATGATGATGATGATTGAGAGGAATTTTCATTCTTTTTGTTTTGTCTTTGTTAATTTTAAGTCATATTTTGCTAGCCAGTGAAGACAGGATATCAGGCGGGGATATACTGATATCCAAAACACGTTGAGGTTTTCTGGTTAGAAAGTCCAACTCTAAATTAAACTAGTGCAACGAAAACCACGGTGTCACGCAATCCCGCTTTTGAGACCCACCAAGAATACAAGGCTCAAGCCCTGCGATACTCTGAACCTCTTGTGGTCCTCTCGGGGATCTCGTGTGGTCCTTTCGGGTACCACACGGGGAATACAGGGGGACGACGGGACCTATCAAGGACCACAGGCGTAAATTCAGTAGGATCACAGGGCGGTCTTGGTGGTAGAAGCGAACGAAGAAGAAGAAGTAAGATCTAAACAATTTCTGAAATAAACCATAAATAATATTTCTTGACCTTGCTGCTGTGAGTCCTGATATGAAGAAATAAACCTCTGAAATAAACCAAAAATAATATTTCTTGACCTTGCTGCTGTGAGTCCTGATATGAAGAAATAAACCTCTGAAATAAACCAAAAATAATATTTCTCTCCCCTGCTGCTGTGAGTCCTGATATAAAGAAATAAACCGCTGTATAACTAATGTTCCTTGGTTAGGACAAGCAGACGAAGTGATCGACGTGGAGGAAAGTCGTGTTGATAGTTTGTTCCACAAAAGTTCTTGTTAGTTGATAATTAAGGGAGGGGCCTCGTTATCTGAGGGGTCTTCTGGTGCATGCTGGGCCCAGGAGAAGGGTATCTTTGTGAGCTGTATTTGCGAGACCATGTATTCCTCTGGGAGAGAGGGACTTTCTCTGTCTCTTCTGTATGTGGATGTTTCTCCACTAAGAGATGAACGTTCTCTGCCTCTTCTGTATGTATATGTTCCTCATCTGGGACGTGGACATTCTCCGTCTCTTCTGTCTGTGGACGCTGCTCCTCTGACTCTGTCCCTAGAAGCCAGTTTTCTGATGTTCTGTTGCGTGTCTCCCTTTCTCTTGGGGTGCATGGCGAATTGTTCGATTTGGCAGAATTTCTGGCGGTTTTCGGGCGCAGTCTCTTCTTTCTGTTTTGGACATCCTTAAATCTGCCGGTGTTAGTGGTCTCTGGAGCAGGCTCGGTTCTGTCTGAGGCTTGTTCTTGAAGGTCCATGTTGGATGTGGTGGGTCTTTCTTTGTCCCCTTTTCTTACAGCTTGCTACACGTTCTTGTCTGTGGTGTCTTTCTACCTTGTGATGTAACTACTATTTTTACCCCTTCTTTGGTGCCGTTAATTTTTTTTTTTACTTTATTTCCATTCAACAATCAACAATTTCATACACAACTGAAATGGTGTGAAATGGGGATGATTGCCCCTGGTGTGAAATAATGAGATGGTGGGCTTTTACAAACCATGAGGTGATAGCGTGGAGTATAATAAAGTTACTACTTTATACATAAAATGTGAAAACAAAAGTGTACAATAAAAGTATGACACACACACCCCCACTCTCTCTCCCTCTCTCTCTCTCTCTCTTACTCTCTCTCACATAGGCTTGCTATAGCGTCAGGGCTTTGTTTTGTACCGTGGGTAGGGGTGATAAAAAAGGCGTGGTGGGCTTGTTTTTATCTCTATTGTCGTGTGGCTGTCTGTGTCTGCGCTGTGTCTTGTTTATCTTCAAACTTGGCTGACATGTTCTCTTAAACCCCCTCGAGGGTAGAGATGTCTGCGCTGTGTCTTGTTTATCTTCAAACTTGGCTGACATGTTCTCTTAAACCCCCTCGAGGGTAGAGATGTCTGCGCTGTGTCTTGTTTATCTTCAAACTTGGCTGACATGTTCTCTTAAACCCCCTCGAGGGTAGAGATGTCTGCGCTGTGTCTTGTTTATCTTCAAACTTGGCTGACATGTTCTCTTAAACCCCCTCGAGGGTAGAGATGTCTGCGCTGTGTCTTGTTTATCTTCAAACTTGGCTGACATGTTCTCTTAAACCCCCTCGAGGGTAGAGATGTCTGCTGGTCAGTCTGTCGCGTCACAAGTTAATCCTGTCTGACAGTCATTGTCTGGTCAGTTTGCTGGTTCTAGGCTAATCCCGTCTAATCACATTTGTTGAAGAAACAGGTGTAACATTATAAAAATATACATAAGAAATTCACAAGGAGTGTAAGGTTGTCCCAGTAACAATGAAGCAGTGAATATGTTGGATATAAATCAGTATTATTCATCCGAGCATTTGCAGCTCACTCGCTCTCCCCCTTCCTCTCTCTCCCTCTCTCTCTCTCTCTCTCTCTCTCTCTCTCTCTCTCTCTCTCTCTCTCTTATGCGCTCACTACTGTCAAAGTTTTATTTCATGTCAGTTTACAGCAGGTCATGATTTTCATTTCCCTTTGTCGAAACAGATCCCTGAAAATGTTGGGACTAAACGTGCCCACCTTAAATCTAGCTTTGTTCCTGCACGTCCACACCAAGTGCCTGAACTCTGCCAGCAGGGCCAGTAACTTGGTGTGTGTGTCCAACTGAGTCGCAGAGATAATATTTAACATAATTGCTTTATATATGTCTATCTTTCGTGCTGTGTGTGCTTCTAGTGTTTTCTGTAGTGTTGCTATACTGGGTGTGATTGTGCTGCATGTGTAAAATATGTGCTCTTCTGTTTCTTGTAGTTGTTGTTGCACAGTTGATATGGTGCTGTCTGTTTGGATCTGTGTGCTGCCCTATGTGTGGTGGGTGTCATGTTGTAAATAAGCCTAAATGTAATTTCTCTTGCTTTTGGTGTGATGTTCTTCACGTGTAGATTCGTAAATGTTTCTTTGAAGTCAAAAATGGCGTATCTCTGACTTCTCTTGATTCTCAGATGTAGTGGGGATGCTTGATTTCTGACTAAATGTTTGTAGATGCCGTTTGTTTTATGGTGTATGAGTGTTTCGTTTCCTTGGATGGCCTGACTACAGGTTTTGTAGAATGCTGCGTATATCAAGAAAACAATTGCTTATACTATCAGATTTAACAGTCACGTTGACTACAACTTGCTCCACTTAACTTCATAAAGCCGTAGCACTCACAACCTCAGTAACTTGTCATCATCTAAAAGTAGTCAGTACTATTTTAGTTGGTGCCGTCTGGGTTCATCGGTACTCAGGCATTCTATTTTATCCATGGCCATGAATGACAAGCATTAAATATTCACACACAATCTCTCACCAGTGTGAACTAATATATACAAAATATATATCGAATAAAACACGTCTAATAAGAACCAATTCGATTCTTAGTTTTTGATACACGAACTACAGTAAAACATGCAGCTTACTGTTTTAATGAACGCTGAGCAAGCTTCTACTGCTAATTTAACCAATCGTACATTTTTTTTGTTTATTTGGGCCATTCCGGTAAGAACTGCAATACCCGGTCGACCCGTGACGAGAGCGGAGCAAGCCCCGGGCATCTCGTCTCGTTCCAAAAATCAGTTTAATATCGGAGCAACCCAATGGGTCGCGTATCAGATATTAAGCTGATCAGAACATATTTTTTAAATTTTATTTCCATTCAACAATCAACAATTTCATATTCAACTGAAATGGTGTGAAATGGGGATGATTGCCCCTGGTGTGAAATAATGAGATGGTGGGCTTTTACAAACCATGAGGTGATAGCGTGGAGTATAATAAAGTTAATACTTTGTACATAAAATGTGAAAAAAAGGTGTACAGTAAAAGAATGACACACACACACCCACTCTCTCTCTCCCCTCTCTCTCTCTCTCTCACTCTCTGTCTCTCATAGGCTTGCTATAGCGTCAGGGCTTTGTTTTTTACCGTGGGTAGGGGTGATAAAAAAGGCGTGGTGGGCTTGTTTTTATCTCTATTGTCATGTCGCTGTCTGTGTCTGCGCTGTGCCTTGTTTATCTTCAAACTTGGCTGACATGTTATCTTAAACCCCCTCGAGGGTAGAGATGTCTGCGCTGTGTCTTGTTTGTCTTCAAACTTGGCTGACATGTTATCTTAAACCTCCTCGAGGGTAGAGATGTCTGCGCTGTGTCTTGTTTGTCTTCAAACTTGACTTACATGTTATCTTAAACCTCCTCGAGGGTAGAGATGTCTGCGCTGTGTCTTGTTTGTCTTCAAACTTGGCTGACATGTTATCAACCCCCTCGAGGGTAGAGATGTCTGCAATGTGCCTTGTTTATCTTCAAACTTGGCTGACATGTTATCTTAAACCCTCTCGAGGGTAGAGATGTCTGCTGGTCAGTCTGTCGCATCAAGAGTTAATCCTGTCTGGCGGTCATTGTCTGGTCAGTTTGTTGCTTCAAGGCTAATCCCGTCTACTAACATGTGTTGAAGAAAAAGGTGTAACATTGTAAAAATATAGAAAAGAATTTCCCAAGGAGTGTAAGGTTGTGACAGTAACAATTTGGCAGTGAATATTTTGGATATAAATCAGTATTACTCATCCGAGCATTTGCAGTTCGCTCTCTCTCTCCCCCTTTCCTCTCTCTCTCTCTCTCTCTCTCTCTTGGTGCCGTTAAAGTTGGCTATAATCGTTAAGTGTCGCGACTACACTTTGGGCCTGCATAGAAAGGTCCATTTATAGTGGGCTTTTTTAACTCTGGAGACTTCTCCCTCTTCATTGTAAGTCAAGAACACGACAAGGTCAAGAACACCACAAGGTAAAAAACACGACAAAGTCAAGAACACTACAAGGTCAAAAACACGACAAAGTCAAGAACACGACAAGGTCAAGAACACGACAAAGTCAAGAACACGACAAGGTCAAAAGCTGGACAAGGTAAAAAATACGACAACGTCAAGAACACGACAAGGTAAAAAACACGACAAAATCAAGAACACGACAAGGTCAAGAACACGACAAAGTCAAGAACACGACAAGGTAAAAAACACGACAAAATCAAGAACACGACAAGGTCAAGAACACGACAAGGCCAAGAACACGACAAAGTCAAGAACACGACAAAGTCAAGAACACGACAAGGTCAAGAACACGACAAGGTCAAGAACACGACAAGGTAAAAAACACGACAAAATCAAGAACACGACAAGGTCAAGAACACGACAAGGCCAAGAACACGACAAAGTCAAGAACACGACAAGGCGTTTGGCCATTTGCATCTTGATCGTCGCGGGCAACCAGTGCAGCGTGTCTTTGACGCGTTCCTTGTCCAGGTGCTAGATGAGGATTGTCAGTTTACCTCCCTTGAAGTCTGAATGTTTTGCCGGGTAGAGAATTGTAAAGGCTGATGTGGGCTGCCAGTCTCAGTGTGACCAACCACTTCCTTCTGTTTTCCTATCTGCTGAGAGTGGCCAGGCCGTTTGTCCCAAGCCCTACAGGTCTGGCTAAAATGCTATACATGTGTGAGTATGATAGTCTTGTGGCACTCTGACTGTAACCACCAGCCTACAGGTCTGGCTAAAATGCTATACATGTGTGAGTATGATAGTCTTGTGGCACTCTGACTGTAACCACCAGCCTACAGGTCTGGCTAAAATGCTATACATGTGTGAGTATGATAGTCTGTGGCACTCTGACTGTAACCACCAGCCTACAGGTCTGGCTAAAATGCTATACATGTGTGAGTATGATAGTCTTGTGGCACTCTGACTGTAACCACCAGCCTACAGGTCTGGCTAAAATGCTATACATGTGTGAGTATGATAGTCTTGTGGCACTCTGACTGTAACCACCAGCCTACAGGTCTGGCTAAAATGCTATATATGTGTGAGTATGATAGTCTTGTGGCATTCTGACTGTAACCACCAGCCTACAGGTCTGGCTAAAATGCTATACATGTGTGAGTATGATAGTCTTGTGGCACCTGACTGTAACCACCAGCCTACAGGTCTGGCTAAAATGCTATACATGTGTGAGTATGATAGTCTTGTGGCACTCTGACTGTAACCACCAGCCTACAGGTCTGGCTAAAATGCTATACATGTGTGAGTATGATAGTCTTGTGGCACTCTGACTGTAACCACCAGCCTACAGGTCTGGCTAAAATGCTATACATGTGTGAGTATGATAGTCTTGTGGCACTCTGACCGTAACCACCAGCCTACAGGTCTGGCTAAAATGCTATACATGTGTGAGTATGATATTCTTGTGGCACTCTGACTGTAACCACCAGCCTACAGGTCTGGCTAAAATGCTATACATGTGTGAGTATGATAGTCTTGTGGCACTCTGACTGTAACCACCAGCCTACAGGTCTGGCTAAAATGCTATACATGTGTGAGTATGATATTCTTGTGGCACTCTGACTGTAACCACCAGCCTACAGGTCTGGCTAAAATGCTATACATGTGTGAGTATGATATTCTTGTGGCACTCTGACTGTAACCACCAGCGCACCATGGTGGTGGTGTGATAGTCTTGTGGCACTCTGACTGTAACGACCAGCGCACCATGGTGGTGGTGTGATAGTCTTGTGGCACTCTGACTGTAACGACCAGCGCACCATGGTGGTGGTGTGATAGTCTTGTGGCACTCTGACTGTAACGACCAGCGCACCATGGTGGTGGTGTGATAGTCTTGTGGCACTCTGACTGTAACCACCATCGCACCATGGTGGTGGTGTGATAGTCTTGTGGCACTCTGACTGTAACGACCAGCGCACCATGGTGGTGGTGTGATAGTCTTGTGGCACTCTGACTGTAACCACCATCGCACCATGGTGGTGGTGTGATAGTCTTGTGGCACTCTGACTGTAACGACCAGCACACCATGGTGGTGGTGTGATAGTCTTGTGGCACTCTGACTGTAACGACCAGCACACCATGGTGGTGGTACAGGCAGCCCTTCATGTCCTCCTCCTAGATGAAGGTAAATCTTCCACTTTCCATCGTCTTCTTTCTCGATGTCAATTAGTTCAACTCCCCAGGTCTTTATCTCCTTACTTTATAAACGATGACTTAAAGTTTAATCTTCTCTCTGTTATCGTCGGTTTTCTCTACTACAGCTAAACTAGGCTCAGATTTATGACATTTCATTATTCTCCATGTTACTATTTTTATTTTTCTGGAAAATCAGTTTTGATTAAATTTGTATCGTGTGTAACTCTGTCGTCTTGCAGAATTCGCCAAGCTAATGTTGGTTGATATAAACTTTGTCTTTACTATTTCGACAGAACTGAGAGAGATAGCAATAAAATGTTCATAATTACTAATTAAGCAAGTCATTAATAATGATATGCAACAGAACTATTTTTTTCAGTTTGTTCCCCTGCATTATTAGTTAAAGTTACTTCCCCTTCACTTAAGTTGACTGAACAGAGATATGAACTACAAAATGATCACTTGTGGTGAATGTTTCACAAAGACAGGAATTGTTGGGAAGATTTGTAATGGTGATGTTTTATTTGTTAGAGAAGTAGACTGTCTTACATCGTTAAAGATTTTGGTTCAAATCATTTTTTGAATGTTCAAATTGTTGTGTGAATTTTCAGATCGTTGTGTAAATGTTCACATCACTGTTTGAATGTTCACATTATTCTGTGAATGTTCAAATCACTGTTTGAATGTTCGCAAGTAGAGACTTGTCTCTAGTAATTTTTTTTAAATGTAGATAGCATGCTGTATGGGAAGCAAAGTTACGCAAGGGACATGCAAATGAATGAATGAATGAGATAGCACGATGGATCCCCTGTTTCCTGTTACTGCTGGAAGTGTTGCTTGTGTTCTATGTACTTCTGTGAACGATGTATAAAATAGGAAAAAAGTAGGAGCAGCTTTATTACTTAACGATTACAATGTTGAGACGTTTCGGCGTGAGCCTTAATCATACAACAACATACAGGACGAAGAAATATAGAGAGGAGATAAAGTATAGATTCACATGAATACTGTTAAAAAAATGTTAAGAGTACTTAGCTGTAAATTGTAAGGTGTGACTTGTCCGGCGGTGTGTGTCAGGAATGGATTTAGTAGGACATGGAGACTGTTTAAATAGAGACCTGTGACATGTGGTCGGTGGGTTGTAACTGGGGGTGGTGGATGGGGAACCAGAGAGGGGAGAGAGAGTGACGCAATACCGACCTAGCTAGGAGAAATTGAAACAGATGATTGGGGAAGAGGGGTTGCAGAGAAGAGGGGTTGCAGAGAGAATAGCGGGGTTACAGAGTGATGCTGTGAGGAAGTTTGAAAAGTAAGAAGGGGTAGATTTAGTGGAGAGGTACTATAATGATTGAAGAAGATGATGTTACGTGTAACTAAACAGCAAGTTTAACCCATGTGGTTCCAGCTTTCCGTAATTTTGAATGCTGCGGTTCTCAAGTGCCAGGCGGCTTGTGTCTTCTGCGTGACATTGTTTAATGGCTGTTACCAGAAAATCAGATTTGCCTCTGTGGTTGGGGCCATTGAAATGATTTGGGACTGGTTTCGAAGCATGCTGCGTGATGTCGTACAGATGTTTTTGCATGCGGTCCCCTAATCTGAGGCCAGTCTCACCAATATATGTTGTCCTGCATCTTTCTCAAACGATGACATATATTACATTACGGGACTCGCATGTGAATCCCTCATAAATAGTGAGGATAGTTTTGGGAGAGGTGATTGTTTTCGTTTCCCAAACTACCGGGCAAGTAACGCAGCGGGGGCGGTTACATTTTCTGGTGCCACCATATGTAAGGCTCTGCTTCAAGTGGCTGTGGACGAGGATGTCCTTAAGGTTTGGCTCACGTTTGTGTACCAATAGGGGTGGATCATAGAAAATGTCACGAGTGTCGGAGTCGAGTTGGATTATCGACAGATGACGATAAAGAATTTTCTTAACCATCTGACCGTGTGGGTGGAAAGGCAGTACTAACTTAACTCTGTCAGATAGAGTAACAGGCTTTTTCCAGAATGCTTCTTTGCAGCTCACTAGTTGGATACGTTTGAAGGCTTCACGAAGGACCTTTTCTGGGTAGTGGCGATGACGGAAAAATTCTAATAACTTGTTGGACTGATCTATAAAGTCCAAATTATCCTGACATATGCGGCGAAGACGGAGGAGTTGGGAATATGGGATGGAGTTCTTACAGGCTTCAGGATGGGAGGAGGTATAAAGCAAATAGGTGTGGCTGTCGGTGGGCTTGTAAAATACAGAGGTGACAAGCCTGTTTGTGCCAATAGAGACTTTAATGTCTAAAAAGTTAACAGACTTGTCAGAGATTTCATAAGTGAATTTTATGTTGTTACTGAGTGTATTGGCGAATTCAATACATTTTTTTAAGGTCTTTATGTGGCATATTGGTGAATACAATGCCATCATCGATGTACCTTTTATAGAATTCTGGAAATTTGCCAGTGTAGGTTTCCCATAATTTGACTTCCAGAAAGCCTATAAATAGACATGCATAACTGGGACCTATTTTCGTTCCCATGGCAACACCACTGATTTGCTCGAAATATTCGCCGTTGAATTCGAAAGAATTTTGGTTTAGTACTAGCTGTGTAAATCTGATTATGGTGTCAGTGTCAGTTGTGGGGTGAGGGTCTTTGTCGAGAAAATTGCGGAGTGCTAAGAGTCCATCCTCATGGGGGATAGAAGTGTATAGTGAGCAGACATCAAGGAGAAAGATGTGATAGGTGTGGTAGTGAGAGAGTGTGATCGTATCAAAAGTTGTTAATGCGTGGTTGGTATCTTTCAAAAAGAATGGTAGTTTGTGTACTAAAGGTTGGAAGATGCTATCTAAAAAGTCAGAAATATGCTCAGCGGGGCATGAGCACGCTGATACAATGGGGCGTCCAGGGTTACCTTGTTTGTGGATTTTAGGAAGAAGATAGAAAGTGGGTGTGCCTAAACAGCTGTCTTTAATGTGAAGAGAAACAGCTTGGGGTGGGAGGCCACCTTCTGTGATTAGGTCTTTAATGGTTGCTTCCACTATGTCATTATTAGAACGGGTAGTATCGTTTTTCGCTGGGGCATAGAATTTTGTATTGCTGAGTTGGGACATTCCTTCCGCGATATATAAATCTTTTTTCCAAACTACGAGATTGCTGGTCTTATCTGCTGGTTTGATCACGATATCTTTTCGATGTGTAAGGCTGGACAATGCTCTGGACTCTCCCTTATTTAGGTTAAAATGTCGAATTCTTTGTGGTTTGAGGTTAAGGATCTCACGCCACGTCGTATCAATATAAAGATCTAAAGCTTGGGAAGCCCCGGGGGAAGGTGTTCAGCTATATTTATGGTGGTCGTAACGTGCAAATGGGTTATCGAGGTCTTGTGTGGGTTGGTTGGAATCTTTGTTAGCAAAGTGATATTTAAGCTGCAGTCGGCGGTGGAACTGTTTAACATCGCGGAGTAAAAAGTAGCGATCACAACGAGGGCTGGTAGGAATAAATTTAAGGCCTTTGAGGAGAACTAGTTTTTCATCATCAGAAAGGGGCAAGTCGGGGGGAATACAGACTACATTAGAGGCTGGAGGAGGATGAGAAGGTGATGGGGTATCACCTAAGGATGAGGGTGCTTCTGTACTTGAATATGCTGTGTAATCTTGGAAGGTAGTTCAGGGGGTGTTACAAGTGTCTGATGGTCAAGTGAGATAGAAGTCTGTTGGTCAGGTGTAGTGGAAGAGGGGGGCTGAGTGGAAGGTGGTTCACCTCTAGAATAGAAGAGACCGGCTGTGATAGAAGTCGGTTAAGTTTATGTTCTTTGCCAGAGACACAGAACTGGTAAAGCTGGCGATTTGTGACGTGTATAACGTGTTTGATAAGAAGAAGGAGAACACGGTTGTCTGATGTGTAGGAGTGAAGGCGGCGTTCAAGGCTATATTTTACCCGATCGAGGTTGGACAACAGGCGTCTGTGATTCTGAATGATACAGCTCATTCTGAGCCGCGAGCAATTTTTCTCGATATTATCACATATTATTATATTAAAAGATGACGAGAAACCTTTAGGAATTATTTTGTGGCGGAGACAGTAGTTCAGAAAGTGGAGGTGGGAGGCGAATCTCGTCTTCTTGTAGATTGTGAAAGCTGGGAGGCGAATCTCGTCTTCTTGTAGACTGTGAAAGCCAGCTCTGTGGCTGTGCCAGATATATGTGGCGGAAGAAGGCGGAAAGAAAAGCGAATGAAAGATTTGAGGGATTTAAGATATTCCTTAGCGAATGGCATGGTGAAGTGTGAAGACGGGAAGAAAGAAGACTACTGATGATGACAAGGTGAAGTGTGAAGACGGGAAGAAAGAAGACTACTGATGATGACAAGGTGAAGTGTGAAGACGGGAAGAAAGAAGACTACTGATGATGGCATGGTGAAGTGTGAAGACGGGAAGAAAGAAGACTACTGATGATGGCATGGTGAAGTGTGAAGACGGGAAGAAAGAAGACTACTGATGATGACAAGGTGAAGTGTGAAGATGGGAAGAAAGAAGACTACTGATGATGACAAAGTGAAGTGTGAAGATGGGAAGAAAGAAGACTACTGATGGTGACAAAGTGAAGTGTGAAGATGGGAAGAAAGAAGATTACTGATGGTGACAAAGTGAAGCGTGAAGACGGGAAGAAAGAAGACTACTGATGATGACAAAGTGAAGTGTGAAGACGGGAAGAAAGAAGACTACTGATGATGACAAAGGATTAGTAAGTTACAACTGGGATGCTTTGGATATGGTGAGGAGATGTGACTAATGTGCTGAGAGAGGCGTGTTTGAAGATCAAATGAGAGTACAGACGTACAAAAACGTTTGTCGCAGTGAAAATAATTAGTAACACACTAATTGGTGTATAAGTATACAACTATACACGAAGCACTGCAGTAAAGCTGTGATACCAGAATGTATAAAATAGGAAAAAAGTAGGAGCAGCTTTATTACTTAACGATTACAAAGTTGTGACGTTTCGGCGTGAGCCTTAATCATACAAAAACATACAGGACGAAGAAACAGAGAGAGGAGATAAAGTATAGATTAACATGAATACTATTTAAAAAAATTTTTTTTAAAGAGTACTTAGCTGTAAATTGCAAGGTGTGGCTTTCTCCTAGCTAGGTCGGTATTGCGTCACTCTCTCTCCCCTATCCGGTTCCCCATCCACAACCCCCAGTTACAACCCACCGACCACACATCACAGATCTCTATTTAAGTAGTCTCCACGTTCTACTAAATCCATTCCTGACACAAACCGCCGGACAAGCCACACCTTACAATTTACAGCTAGGTACTCTTTAAAAAAAAATTTGTTTTAATAGTATTCATGTGAATCTATACTTTATCTCCTCTCTCTATTTCTTGGTCCTGTATGTTTTTGTATGATTAAGGCTCACGCCGAAACGTCACAACTTTGTAATCGTTAAGTAATAAAGCTGCTCCTACTTTTTTCCTATTTTATACATTCTGGTATCACAGCTTTACTGCAGTGCTTCGTATATAGTTGTATACTTATACATTACTTAATGTTTTTCTGTGAACAATGTAGGCTTGGCTCGGGGCGTGTAGACACTGACTACTGTTACTGCTTCCAGTGTTGCTTGTGTTCTATGTACTTCTGTGACGATGTGGGCTTGGCTCGGGGCGTGTAGACACTGTCTACTGTTACTGCTTCCAGTGTTGCTTGTGTTCTATGTACTTCTGTGACGATGTGGGCTTGGCTCGGGGCGTGTAGACACTGTCTACTGTTACTGCTTCCAGTGTTGCTTGTGTTCTATGTACTTCTGTGAATGATGTGGGCTTGGCTCGGAGCGTGTAGACACTGTCTACTGTTACTGCTGGCAGTGTTGCTTGTGTTCTATGTACTTCTGTGAACGATGTGGGCTTGGCTCTGGGAGTGTAGACACTGTCTACTGTTACTGCTGGCAGTGTTGCTTGTGTTCTATGTACTTCTGTGAACGATGTGGGCTTGGCTCGAGGCGTGTAGACACTGACTACTGTTACTGCTGGCAGTGTTGCTTGTGTTCTATGTACTTCTGTGAACGATGTGGGCTTGGCTCGGGGCGTGTAGACCCTGACTGTAGCGTAATTGTCCAGGTAGAGGGTAGAGGGCCGGGGTTTAGTGTGTGACGTCATTTTTCTAGCATCAAAATCATTTTAGGCATGGCCGGGCCACGTCGTGTCTTCCTTGTGCTTATGTTTATGTTGTAAATACCCGTGTCCACCTCATGCGGTATAGATTATGTAGTTGTGAATTTAGTTGTGATGTAGGGTTCGTGTTATTACGTGTAAAGATGTAAAATATGTGTCTGATTTCATTATGATTTCTGTGAATATTGAATTGATAACATCAATGATTTTTCTGTATGCTTTTCATGTAGACTGACCACATGTTTGCATCAATACAGATTATATTGATGTAGGTACTGGAAGTAATGATTGATAAGTGGCTTATAGTATTGAAGTATGAGGGGTGATTGATAAGTGGCTTATAGTATTGAAGTATGAGGGGTGATTGATAAGTGGCTTATAGTATTGAAGTATGAGGAGTGATTGATAAGTGGTTTATAGTATTGAAGTATGAGGGGTGATTGATAAATGGCTTATAGTATTGAAGTATGAGGGGTGATTGATAAGTGGTTTATAGTATTTAAGTATGAGGGGTGATTGATAAGTGGTTTATAGTATTGAAGTATGAGGGGTGATTGATAAGTAGCTTCTAGTACTGAAGTATGAATGGTGATTGATAAGTTGTCGGCCTAAAGTATAGCGGATTATTTGTGGACAACCTTTATGCGTTATTTCTCAACATATCAAATGTATGCACTTATTCCAGTGATCCTGGAGAATACGGATCCCTTCTTTGTAAAAGTCAGCATCTTGTGCCCTTTGAAACTGATCTACAGCATGAATGACGTCATCATCTGGAACAAATATGCCACCACTGAGCTCCTTTTTCAGTTTGGTAAACAGGTAATAGTCCGAAGGGGTCAAATCTGAGGAATAAGGAGGATGTTCAAGAAGCTGGAAGCCACATTCATGAATGGCAGCCATTGCCATTGCTGACTTGTGAACTGGAGCATTGTCTTGCTGAAAGATGACTCCTTTCGTCAATTTCCATCGACGCTTTTCCTTCAGTTTAACCCGCAGTTGCTTCACAAGATTGGCGTAATAGGTTCCCGTGACCGTTTTTCACGTTTGAAGAATGTCTACCAATAGCAACACTTTCTGAATCCCAAAAGATGGAAGCCATCACTTTGCCTGCAGGCATAACCACCCTTGCTTTCTATGGGAATGGGGATCCATGATGTTTCCACTACTTTGACTGTTGTTTGGTTTCTGGTTGAAAATGATAAACCAAAGTCTCATCCATAGTCACAAATTGCTGAAGAAATGTATCAGGATCTGCAGAAAAATGGACAAGATTGTCTCTTGATATGTTGTGACGCTGTCGTTTGTGATCAGCTCCAAGACGTTCCGGGACCCATTGAACAGATACCTTTGTCATTTGAAGATCATTGTGAGTAGTGGCATGAACGCGTTCCTGGGAGATGCCCAACACAGCAGCAATATACTCCTCACTTAGTCGTCGATCCTCCATTATCATGTATGGTTTCTGCCGATGGTTTCATCGGTCTTCCATCATCTCCCTTCCATGTTTAAAATGCGCTGCCCATTTCTTCACTGTGCTGTAAGAAGGGGCACTCTCCCCTACAATCTCCACCATATCCTCATGGATTTCCTTCGACGATAAGTCCTTGATGCAGAGGTAACAAATGACTGCTCGATGAGAAATTGTATCTATTTTCTCAATTTCTGTCACCCCTTACCACTTCAGTAGCCTGTAAAAAAATTGGTCGCAGCTAATTTCTTGAAACTTGGTGTTTAATCTTTCGTTAACCTGATCTACAAATGCACATAACATTAATTGTGTGTTACAAGTATTTGTACCTAAGGCTGAGAACTTATCAGTCAACCTTTGTAGATATAAAGAGGATCAAAGATCTTTAGACGGACCAGAAGCTTGTTACTGAAGAAATTATCTTAATCAAGAAATAAGCCACTGGACAAACTAAGAGAGAATACATAAACCTATATTCTACTTTACTTGCGCTGCGACAATCCCAATACTATGTTAGCTCCGTTGATGATTGACATCTGTCATGTCAGGTATGGATGTTGTGGTAAGATACTATTTCATATCCGACACGAAACAAGACCACTTCAACCGTTACGAAACTGAACTACTGTCGTAAGCTCTACAGTCAAGTACCGATACTGCAGTAACAACATACTAAACTGCTTGTGTCAGTCAGCAACAACCTGAACTATAACAACTAGACAAGCTAGTCTCATAGCCATAACTTTGATAAACAACTAGGCTGAACCGTGGAACACAACGAAACGTGAATGTGTGCCACAGAAGACAGGTCACCGTGCAAACAAACAGGACGTGACCAGTTGTCTGACTTGCAACCACGTGGATCAGTATCCCTTTCTTTAATACTATAGAGCACTGTTAACTAAAGTTCTCCATAACATTCTTAGAACAACTAACTAAAGATCTTATTAACTCTATTAAATTATCACATAGTTTAAACGTTTGCTCTAGAATTTTGTAGAGAAAAATTGTATTGAATCTGTTGCCTGATATTTATGATTGTGTGAATTTATCTAACATACTTCCACGGTGATATTTTACAACTTATTCTTTTCTTAGTATAGAACATACAAAGTGCACATTTTAGGAAAATAAAAAATATTTGCAACGAAACTATACAAATAGAGCCATATTATTATTACTAACTAAATCCATTCTTACATTAATTCCAAGTTATTCTCTCTATACAGGAATAGCTGATTTGAATTTAATGTAGTTTCATACAACTGATCCAGTGAATTCATAACTTCTTAAGAGTGTAACTAGATTAGTATCTGCAAAAATAAATATGTTGTTTGCTTCATTGTTTCATTTGTGTCAGTGACAAAAAATAACAATAACATGAAAATATAATCATATTAAATAATCACAAGAATTAGTAACTACTGTTGTGTGTCATCAGACTACACCAAATGAATTTCATTAAACAAGTTACAATTGACCTTCACCAAACAGTTTACAACTGACCTTAAACTGCTTCAACCGACCTTCAACAAACTGCTTACAACTGGTAGATATTAAATGTCTTATAGACTTGGAAATGTGTCCATAACAAATCAAAGCTCAGATAGCTCTCTTAGAAAACAAAATGTCACAGTCTGTGATAGGTCTCTTGTTTTTTTTCCTTTGTTGTATGTTTGTGTACACGGTCTTGTTCTGTTGTCACATTTCCACTGCGTATTTTTAGTAACAAGACGTAAATATTTAATAGCACCAAAGTTCGGGTGACACATACTTTTCCTGCGAAAGCTTTACATACAAGCTACTGTGGACATGTTTTCTGAACTTTGGTCCTATATTACTTTTATCTTGATTGTACTCTTATCGTTCGTTTTTCTCCAACTCAAACAAACAAGAGAGAGAGAGGAAGAGAGAGAGAAAGAGAGAGAAATGGGGAGAGGTAAAGAAAAACGTAGACTGACAGAGAATTGGAGAGAGGCAGAAGGAAAATATACAAAGAGAGACAGAGGAAGACACAGAGTTAGATAAGAAAGATGGACAAATACAAAGAGAAGGAGACAGAACGAGTGAGAGAGAGAAATAGAGAGAATAAGACAGAGAGAGAATGTGAGAGAAAGAAAAAGTAGAAAGAAGTTTAGAGTAAATAATCATAAATATCTCACTGAGCTTGGGACCCGTATCATCGCCCGCCCACACACACACGACACAGTGATATCGTTTTCAAGTTTCTTTATCTCTTGTCGTCAGAATAGTTCAAGGTTTATTATACATGTATGTCTAACACTATAATACCCTTTAATACCAGGAACTTCGAGCAACCCAACATAACAAATTATATCCTTCAATATCACTGTTCCCCTGCTGGTCGCTGCACTTGTTATATTCTTACATTGGGTTCTTCATTTATTGGGACAAGATCTCTATCTATCTATCTATCTATCTATCTATCTATCTATCTATCTATCTATCTATCTATCTATCTATCTATCTATCTATCTATCTATCTATCTATCTATCTATCTATCTATCTATCGGGTGCACAAAATCAAGGACTATATGACATACCGTTCACTCAGAAACAAAGTTCAATACTTAATAAGACAAGAGAAAAAAAATTACTTCAGGAATCTAATACAGAATAAATCAGACAGTAAATCTATTTGGAAAGCCATAAATACCCTATCAAATAAAAGAAAAGAATTTGATTCTCAAGTCATCAATCGTGCATACACTAGCGCACATATCAGTACACATTTCAGAGAAGAAATCAAGGTTCTTAAATCATCAATATCAGCTCCTGTATGCGACTTACATGAACTAGAAACATTCCTGGACAGCATATGTACTGATTTTAAACAGTTACACATTTCATTCTTAACAGTCAGTAAAGTTCACAGTTATCTCTTAACCTTAAAAAACAACAATACAGCTGGGCTTGATGATATTAGTAATAAGATCTTACGTTATGCTGCACCTGTCATTTCACATACACTAACATATATTTACAACCAGTGCATTGCAAAATGTTATTTTCCTGAGGCTTTTAAAACTGCTAAGGTGTATCCTCGCTTTAAATCTGGCACATCTAACAATCTTACCAACTATAGACCAATATCCATATTATCGTCATTATCAGAACCACTCGAAAAACACATACACAAAATAACCCTATTATACATGCAAGAGAACAATTTACTCATAGACAGTCAGTCAGGCTTTAGACCCAATCATTCCTGCCACACGGCTCTTACCAAAATGACAGAAAACTGGTTAGTAAACAAAAATGACGACAGACTATGTGGTGCCATCTTTGTCGACTTTAAAAAGGCATTTGATATGATTGACCACGATATTCTTGTAAGAAAAATAAAGACTTATAGACTGCACCCTGACCTAATAAAATTAATTGCATCGTTTCTTTTAGACAGACAACAGGTAGTATTCTTCAACAATTCTCTATCAAATTCTGCTAAAGTTGACACTGGTGTTCCACAAGGTTCCATTCTAGGCCCGTTGCTCTTTGCTATCTATATCAATGATCTTCCACTTCATCTTAAACACTCTTCTTGTGACCTTTTTGCCTATGATTGCACAGTCTACACCAGTGACTACGATTGTGTTAATCTAGAATCAACTCTTCAGGTCGAGTTATACAATTTAATTGGATGGAGCAAAAATAATGGCATGATTATAAACATCGATAAAACAAAATCAATGCCCATAACAACAAGACAGAAACTACAAAACGCAACAAAAACAACACTTCGGCTCTGTACAGAAACATCACAGATAGAAAACGTTAGCAAGCACAAAACACTAGGTCTTATTATTGACCAACATCTGACCTGGAACTCTCATGTGCAATGTCTAACAAAACTCATCGCACAAAAAGTATACCAATTAACTAAAATTAAGCACTTCATAGATCAAGACACTAGGAAGACATACTACATAGCTCATATACAAACACATTTAGACTATTGCTCAACAGTTTGGGATGGTTGTTCGGTGTCAAATACAAAGAGGCTTTACTCTCTCCAAAAGAGAACAGTAAAGCTTATTAGTGACAAAGATCAAGCACAAACAACTAATCATCACAAACGTATCAAAATACTACCTCTTAAGAACAGGTTCCTCTTCAACAAAGCCAAGTTAGTACATCAAATTCTTTCACGGCATGCCCCGCCTTATCTATGGAACATGTTTAAATTTAGCCCAAAGTGCAGTCAACGCTTGAACAACATATTTCTTCCAAAACCTAGACTTGATCTTTCTTTACAAGAAAAGCTTTATTTATTCTGCTGCTCATCTTTGGAATACCCTCCCATCCTATATAAAAAAATATAAATTATACTCCTTCCTACAAATACAAGCTTTCCCAATATCTATTTGGTGTCGACTACATGCCTCCAAGAATTATAAAACTTAAAAGTTATCTTAAGCTGCTCTTACAGACACCGAATACAATTAATTGTTTTCTGAATAGTCCCGAAAATATTGTTTAGTAGATAGTCATTTATAATGTATGTAGTTACTTCTGTACTGAGTGAATGTTTAAGAGCGAAACGTAAATGTTATATTTTATTTTATGTCTCTCAGCTTCAATGTTAGTTATGTTTGTTATATGAACAGCATATTTGTAGAATGTCTGGAATAGAGCGAAAGATGTATGATAAAGGGCAGAATGTCAGGCGGGCCTGCGTGCCCAATTCTTAACCCTTTTGAAATAAAGATCAATCAATCAATCAATCCATATTTCTATCTATCTATCTATCTATCTATCTATCTATCTATCTATCTATCTATCTATCTATCTATCTATCTATCTATCTATCTATCTATCTATCTATCTATCTATCTATCTATCTATCTATCTGTGGGTCTCTCTAGGCGGTGTGGGTCTCTCTAGGCGTTGTGTGATCGGACGTGTTTATTTTAGCTCCTATATTTGGATTTTTACCAGTGTCATTTTATAAGATTGTGACGTGAAATGGATAACACTGGAATTCACTTGTGTTTGTGCTTGTGGTGAAATATGTGAAATTTTAAAAAAATCCATGTAGTTTGTTAAATATTTATCAAAATATTAGAATAGTATATATAACATATAAAAGATCTTTGTCTAATACTGGCCTAGCCCGTGACCACTCGGCTCATTGTAACTAGGTCATCGTGTGGCCAGGTGTGACTACAATGGCTGGCATAATGTATTGCGTCATAAGCTGACAATGTTATCTTGTAGTAGAGACGATGATGTAGAAGAAGCTAGCCAGACAAGAAGACGGGATGGACTGCGGCCGGCGGCTGTAAAGAATTACTCCCTGAACAAAAGAAAGGCGGTAAATACTAAGCTCCGTGGATGCGACAAAGTCCCCGGCCTGACAATAACAAGGACCAACGAGGGACAAGGCTTGGTCGTTCTTGTCAACAACACGCTGGATTATGAGTGTGAGAAACAAGCGATCAGGGAGTACTACCACGACCACACAGAAGAGAGAAACAAGCGTTCAGGGAGTACTACCACGACCACACAGAAGAGAGAAACAAGCGTTCAGGGAGTTCTACCACGACCACACAGAAGAGAGAAACAAGAGTTCAGGGAGTACTACCACGACCACACAGAAGAGAGAAACAAGAGTTCAGGGAGTACTACCACGTCCACACAGAAGAGAGAAACAAGAGTTCAGGGAGTACTACCACGTCCACACAGAAGAGAGAAACAAGAGTTCAGGGAGTACTACCACGTCCACACAGAAGAGAGAAACAAGAGTTCAGGGAGTACTACCACGACCACACAGAAGAGAGAAACAAGAGTTCAGGGAGTACTACCACGTCCACACAGAAGAGAGAAACAAGTGTTCAGGGAGTACTACCACGTCCACAGAGAAGAGAGAAACAAGTGTTCAGGGAGTACTACCACGACCACACAGAAGAGAGAAACAAGAGTTCAGGGAGTACTACCACGACCACACAGAAGAGAGAAACAAGCGTTCAGGGAGTACTAGCACGACCACACAGAAGAGAGAAACAAGAGTTCAGGGAGTACTACCACGACCACACAGAAGAGAGAAACAAGCGTTCAGGGAATACTACCACGACCACACAGAAGAGAGAAGCAAGCTTTCAGGGAGTACTACCACGACCACACAGAAGAGAGAAACAAGCGTTCAGGGAGTACTACCACGACCACACAGAAGAGAGAAACAAGAGTTCAGGGAGTACTACCACGTCCACACAGAAGAGAGAAACAAGCTTTCAGGGAGTACTACCACGTCCACACAGAAGAGAGAAACAAGCGTTCAGGGAGTACTACCACGACCACACAGAAGAGAGAAACAAGCGTTCAGGGAGTACTACCACGACCACACAGAAGAGAGGGCAGATAAAAATGGTGCAAATGTGTAGGACTTTATAAAAACACCACTTGTAACAATCCACCTGTACCATACAAGAAATAAAACACTGGTTCAAGGCGGTGCTCATGATGTCGACTCTTGGTTGACAGATGACTTCAGTCGTATTCAGGATGAAGGTTTAAAACCTTTCCTGCGACTGTCATCTACAGTGAAGCCATCTCTGTCATCTGTTGCCATGAGTGACAGACCGGCCATCACCACCAGTGACGGACACGACACTATCGTCACTGATATCAGTCAAGGCGCTACCACCACCAACGACGTGCAAGAACAAGTCACCACCAGCCACGAAGAACATGCCAACATTACAACCAATGTCGAGACAGTTACTACAACCTCCGACAGACACGATGATACTACCGCCACCACTGTCACTCTGATCAACTGTCCCAGTGCTGATTTTACTGACAAAGGCCTGTCAGATCAGGCAAGCACCTCAGCTGAACCCACTGACGTTCAGACAATGCTAGAACACTCCACCAGCAACAGTTTAGCTGTTGTGGAAAACCGAGACGACAGTGAAGCTCCAGCGCCTGAGTTCTCTGCATCAAGTGTGGCTGATTCACCACATACATCTCAGCAGCCTACAGTTGTCGAGGAAAAATTAGCTACATTATGTAGCCAAAACATACTTCAGGTAGTCAAAGACCTCGTCATAAACCTTATTACTGACATGGCAGCGGAGATTAAGCTGGAGAATGACAGTCTCAGGGCTGAACTTACGTCACTGAGAGATGAAAATGCTAAAATGAGACTCATGGTATCAGAATGGCAGAGTGAGCCACGCAAACACAGCAAGAAAGTGTTGACAAGTATTCAAGAAGTGACTGCTGACACAGACAATACGGCTGTAAATTCATGCACAAGTTCACCAGATATCAACACAGAAAACACGCCACAGCAAAGAGCTGCACAAGAGAAACACACCAGCACCACAACGCCTATAAAGGTAGCACCTGAAAATTTAGCTTACCCTATTGATGTGCAGATAAGTAATAGGTTTCAAGCTTTACAAGATAGCCACACTGTACATAACCATAAAGCAACAAGAACCCAAACTGACATCTCAAACAAGACATCCACTTCTCCGTCACGGTCTCATAAACATCAACAAGAACAAGATACACAACAACACAGTAACAACATCAAAGAATATACGACACACTTGATAATCGGAGATTCCTTACTTAAAGGAATCTATGGCGAGTGGATGTCAGTTACCTCTGAAGACACTGTCTCAATCATGCCAGTACCTGGAGCTGGTATTATAAAACTAACGCAGACACTGAGATGACTTGACGTAGATCAGAGAGTGACGAGAACGACCGTACATGTTGGCATTAATGACAGCATGAACAGCCAGAGACTTCGGCCCTCTGATATACAGGACTTGATATCCACCATCAAGAAAAAATACTCCAACACTTCCATCAACATTTCATCCATCATATTGCCTTGTTCTGGTCCTGGACGTCGCATGGTGGATAGAAACAACAAAATACTAAAAACATTCTGTCTACAGAACACAGTAGTATTTATAAACAACACACTATTTTTTACTTCAGTCACAGGTGCTCCCAAAACACGCCTTTACAGGGACCACATCCACATTAACAAGACTGGCAGCAGCATCCTTGCCAAAAATATCAGATATCCAGCAAGAACTGAGCAGAACATAACAAAACACTCAAATAGCCAGAAACAGTTTAGACAGCCACCCACATCTCGTAGCTCCAGGAACACACACTCTACACCAACTACAAGACTCCAAGGACCCTCAGAAACATCACTCTCTACCTCTCTACCATTGCCCGCTCCATCCACTGACCCACTATACGATTCCATGTTCCCGCCCCTGCCTACACGGCAAGCTCAACAACTTATACCAACATTTAGTACAGCGAACAACATGGAGCCTCCTGCACAATCACCACTTAGGAATACCACAACAACTGTACAGGACACAAACACAAGAACCTCGAATCATTATCCGTGGAACTTTCAGCTACAATATCTGATGCAGTTTAGTCCTGCAGCTCTGAGCCACGCGTATATGATGTCTTTACTACACAGTCAACACTCAACACCCACATACAGATACTAGATAGCTTGAAACTTCCAGCACTTTTTAACTTCTGTAGATAAATTTAACTGAACAAAAAAAAAAACACAGAAGTTCTTACAGCAGAACAAACATTTCTTAGCGTTAGCTTACAGCTAATATTGTCATCAAGTCTTTTACAATTTACACTTACATAACGTTCATTGCATTGTTGATTTTTGTACTTTTTTCCCTTATTTGTCAGTATATTATAAACTTAGTTAGATTCTACTAGCTTAAACGTATACCTATAATTGTATGATTGAAGTCAGACTGTTGCATGAATAAGCCTGTCTGACCAGTTATGTTATTTTTACTGAAATATAATATTTTTAACATTGTTATAAAATGACTCAGAAAATGGAGGAATGGCTGCGACACGATGGCCTACGTGTTGGCCACTTAAATGCTTGTCACTTGTTAGGAAAACTCCCTGAGGTTACACATATACTTCAACAACATTATCATATTTTTGGTTTCTCTGAAAGCAGATTACATAAAAACATCACAGACAATGATATACGAATAGATGGTTTTAATTTGATCAGGCGCGACCCAACTAGGGAGCTAGAGACAGGTTTAGTCGTTTACATTTCTAACGCAATTAAATTTTGTAGAAGAGAAGACCTGGAAACATCAGAGGTTGAATGTATTATGCTAGAAATCAAAATATCAAATCTTAGTCCAATTCTAATTAGTTATGTATACCGAAATCCAAATGCTTCAGCCGAGTGGTATGATCACTTTGCGACCATGATGGATGATGCTGTAACTTATAAATTCAAGGACATAATCATTCTAGGCGACTTCAATATAGATCGTAATCAGCCATATCCTACATGGAAGAACATTTTAACATCTTACAACTTCTCCCAAATTGTTAACAAACCTACTAGAGTAACTGAATCATCATCAACACAAATATTTATGTAGCTGATCCAGGAAACATTACTGAATGTACTGTCCCTCATGTGTCGCTGAGTGATCACTACCCGGTCTGCTGTACGTGGTCACATAGGGGGTATAAAATGCCTAAACACAAACATACCAGCATCACATATAGAAACTTTAAAAACTTTAACTTGGAATTATTTTTAACTGATCCAAAAGCTTCACCTCTTACATACGTTTTCCAGTGAACAAATCCAGATGAGGCTATCGAATACTGGATCAAGATATTTCGAAATATTTTTGACAAGCATGTCCCCATCAAAGAAATGAGAGTAAAACACGTAACAAAATCCCCGTGGATAACTCCCGATATATTGCAACTGATGAGGAAACGGGATGAAGCTCACAAAAGCAGAAATTTCAGTAGCTATCGTTCACTTAGGAATAAGGTGCAGTATTTAATTAGGCAGGAAAAGAAAAATTACTTCAGAAATTTAGTGAAAGACAAAACTGATAGTAAATCAATATGGAAAGCGATTAATACTCTTGTAAATAAAAGGAAGCAAACTGACCCACAAACACTTAATGGTGAACATACTTGCATTAACTTCAGTGAACATTTTAGGGAAGAAATTAGTATTCTAAAATCTTCATTACCGACCCCTAATTGCGACCTGAGCGTGTTGAAAACTTTCAGCGACAGTAAATGTGTAAAGCTAAAACAACTAAATATTCCTTTCCTCACAGTCGGTGAGGTTTATAACTACATCCGGTCCTTAAAGAACACTAACTCAGCAGGATGTGATGACATTAGTAACAAGATACTACGCTACGCTGCACCAGTTATCACAGACACACTAAAATACTTATACATCTTGTGTATTGACAAAAAATATTTCCCTGACGCTTTTAAACTCGCCAAAGTTTTTCCTCTTTTTAAATCTGGACAGACTAGTGACCTCTCAAACTATAGACCCATATCCATTCTGTCATCACTATCTAAACCACTTGAAAAACATATACAAAAGTTAACTCTGCTCCACATGCATGAAAACTAATAGACAGTCAGTCAGGTTTTAGACCAAATTACTCCTGCCACACAGCATTAACTAAAATGACAGAAAGCTGGCTGTCTAATATAAATGATGACAAATTGTGTGGTGCTGTCTTTGTTGATTTTAAGAAAGCCTTCGATATGATTGATCATGAAATTCTTGGAAAAAAGCTGGAAGGCTATAGATTACATCCTGACCTAACAAAATGTATTACATCTTTTCTCTCAGGTAGAAAACAAGTAGTTTGCTTTAGAAACAAAATATCTGGCTCATCTGTGGTTCATACCGGTATTCCTCAAGGCTCCATTCTTGGTCCTCTTCTCTTTGCTATCTATATTAACGACCTACCACTACATTTAAAGCACTCTTCATGTGATCTTTTCGCTGACGACTGTACTGTTTACAATAGTGAATATGACATCAATAACCTACAGACAACGCTCCAAAATGATATAAACAGTTTGATTAAATGGAGTAATAAAAATGGTATGTTGATAAACACTAACAAAACAAAATCCATGCTCATCACTACAAGACAGAAACTGCAAAATGCAACTAAAACTTCACTACAGCATTGTGCTGGGACTAAGTCAATAGAAAATGTTCATGAACATAAAACCCTAGGACTCATCATTGATCAGCATTTAACTTGGAATTCTCACGTACATAACCTAACAAACTTGATTCCACAGAAAGTTTACCAATTAGCCAAGATTAAACACTTTATCGACAAAGACACAAGAAAAATATACTACATATCACACATACAAACACACTTAGATTACTGTTCCACAATCTGGGTTGGATGCTCAGTCTCAAACACAAAAATGCTCCACTCACTTCACAAGCGAGCATTAAATCTTATTTATGACAAACACCCAGTACAGACTGTAGATCAACATAAACAACTCAAAATTCTACTCCTCAAAAATAGAATCATTTTTAACAAAGTTAAGTTTGTTCACAGAATTCTGTCGCACAATGCTCCGCCTTAATTGTGGTCACTGTTTACGTATAACACTAAACATAGCCAGCGTTTAAAAAACTGTCTTCTTCCTAAACCCAGGATTGATCTGTACAAGAAAGGCCTTGCATACTCTGCAGTACAGCTCTGGAACACCCTCCCCTACCATTTAAAATCCATTGGTAATACTTCATCCTTTAACTCAAACCTGTTTCATTATTTACTTGCTTGTAATTATATGCCTCCATAAAATAACCAGCACTCTCTCAAAACATGGCTCGTAAGCCATCAAGTACTTCAGTGACATAGTTAGAAAAGCAACTTGTTAGATATTGTTAGAAATTATTTTAATGTTTGTTTAACAAAAAATATGTTAGAAGATCTGTATTTACAATGTATTTTTATTTATGTATATGTCTGCGGGTGTATGTGTGCGTGAGTGCTATTTTATTAGGTTAATTACTTCTTCTCTTTTACCTTGAATATAGTAGTTAAATCTTACACTCTTTTGATATGTTTTTACTAACTTAAATTGTATTTTTGTACTAAATCGAGTGTGTGGGAAGAATGAAAGATGGAGTGATGAAGGGCAGAATGTAAGACGGGCCTGCATGCCCAATTCTTTACCCTTGAAAAATAAAGATTATTCATTCATTCATTCATTCTCTCTCTGTGGGCCTTTCTTCCATTTCTCTTTTTATCTCTCTTTCTCTCTCCCCTTTTCTCCTATTTCTCTCTCTGGCCCTTTCTTCCATCTTTTCTCTCTCTCTCTCTCTCAACCCTTAACCCTTAAACCTTAACCTCTCTTAACCTTTTTGAAATAAAGAATCAATCAATCGATCTCTGGCCCCTTATTCCATTTCTCTTTCTCTCTGGCCTCTTCTTCTATTTCTCTCTCTCTCTCACTCTCTTTGACACCTTCTTTCATTTCTCTCTTTTCTATCCTTTATTCCGGCCTTTTCTTCCATTTCTCTCTTTTTTCTATCTCTCTCTATGTCTGTCTATCTCTCTCTCTCTCTCTCTCTCTCTTAATCTCTACTCCTTTCTCACATTTCTCTTTTATATCTCCTCTCTCTAAAAGAAAATTATACTTTTCTTTTTATACTCTGTTTGAACTGTTCGTGAAAGTTTTCTGTCACGTCTCACAGACTAATATTAATAACTACTTCCTGTTATGCTACCTGTTTTGTTTAGAGAGTTCTACGACTCTTTGTTAACTCTTTTGTTTGGAGAGTTTTACGATTCTATGTTAACTAATTTGTTTAGATAACAACCCCCGGTTATTGTTTGTGTTCCTATCGTGGACATACAGGCCGTTCTGTGCTGTTCCAGAAGCTAAGTCATTTTCCAGTTTTCTTTAATTTTTTCATTGTTTGTTTCATTAACATCAAGTTGATGTGAATCTGTTCTTTGTCTCCTCTCTCTGATTCTTCGCTCTGTTTTTTTAGTTTGACAAGCGTGTTATCATCAAACAATAAAGCTGTTTATACTTTTTCCTAGTTTATATATTTTGTTTAGAGAGTTCTATAACTCTATGTTAACCATTTTGTTTGGAGTGTTATATGAATCAATGTTAACTATTATGTTTAAAGAGTTCGCTAAAAGAAAATCTCGTACGTCTAGATTCGGATTAAGGGTCTTTGCTTCAGTAGATGTAGAATAGCGGTTATAGCTCAGCCGCCTAGGCTGAGTAGCATGGAGAGGTTTTTTGAATGTTTGAACCTCCCAGCCACCTTTCCTCTGACATTAGTGAACCCCAGTAGGTTGCTGAGCGCAATAGAGTCTGTCTAACGACAAAGACGTGTCCCAGATAGTCCTAGCTCAGTGCAACGAACTGTACGGAGAGGGCGTCGTTGATTGTAATGTGTCCTCAGGAGCCGACGTGCAGAGCCACGAGCAGCTCAGCGAGCACTGAATGTGGTCATGTGTTTGGTGAACTGAGCGTGGACCTCTTCCCTCCCTCCCACTGAATGTGGTCATGTGTTTGGTGAACTGAGCGTGGACCTCTTCCCTCCCTCGCACTGAATGTGGTCATGTGTTTGGTGAACTGAGCGTGGACCTCTTCCCTCATTCGCACTGAATGTGGTCATGTGTTTGGTGAACTGAGCGTTTACCTCTTCCCTCCCTCCCTCCATCCATTCCTTTTTTGATGTCTCGGAGTGAGCAGTTCGAGCTTTAGATCGGATCTCCTCTTTCAGGGCCTGGTACCGATCCACTTCGTCAGATATGAGTTTGAACTCATCATCCGAGATCTTACCATCAACCAACGCCTTTGACACCTGTTGGTGGATGGAATTTAGCTTGTTTCTTGCTACCATTTCTACAGCAGCATGCTTAGTCGCCATAGCGGCGCTCTTGCGGATAACAATCCAACATGCAAGGTCCACAACGAAGGCCCCGGCTCCTAGTGCAGACAACACAATTCTGGGAATGGCCCCAATACCGGTGGCCATCAGTACTATCCCAGCAGTCTCCATACCGAGGCCGGCAACCCCCACCCCCGCTCTCATACCTTGGGAAGCCTTGATAGCGCGCAGGTATCTCTTCTGTATATGCCGACGTTCCTCAACCTCTCTGCGGAAGAAGGCATCGAGCTCGCTGATGCGCGCGAGACGGAAGAACTGGTCGGGGACTCCACTTTCTGACAAGGATGGAACATCTCTAGTCTCTAATCCTCAACTCTTCAACTCAGAGTTTCCTTGCTCCATCTCCGAGGCGAAGCTGTCAACCACCGAATCTCTGACCGGACCTAGCGTGTAGTGGAGACTCACGAGATAAAAGCCCGGGCCGTAATACAAGGTATCTAAAGCAAGCTTTGAGCTCTCTATAAGTGTCGGAAGGTTGGGATAAGTTGTTTTCACCCCAAAGATTCCCTTGGAATTAGTTTGTACAATCCCTACAACGCCATCCTCCGTCCACTTTATTGGAAAGCCTGGAATGGCCCTAACTCAGTCCGTAGGGGACGGTCCCAGAGCGAGTTCCAGAATTATTGTGCACCCCTGGGGAGGTTTTCCTAGTGTCTCTCTGTCTACCTGAAATATAGTAGTAGCCCCCAGTCTTTTATCTTTATCCTTATTATTTGTCCCGCCAGCCGAATAGAAGTCATCCGCACGAGCATGTTTAGTAAGGTGGACATAATCCCCACCAGCATGTTTAGTAAGGTGGACATTATCCCCACCAACATGTTTAGTAAGGTCTACATAATCCCCACCAACATGTTTAGTAAGGTGGACATAATCCCCACCAACATGTTTAGTAAGGTGGACATAATCCCCACCAACATGTTTAGTAAGGTGGACATAATCCCCACCAGCATGTTTAGTAAGGTGGACATAATCCCCACCAGCATGTTTAGTAAGGTGGACATAATCCCCACAAGCATGTTTACTAAGGTGGACATAATCCCCACCAGCATGTTTAGTAAGGTGGACATAATCCCCACCAGCATGTTTAGTAAGGTGGACATAATCCCCACCAGCATGTTTAGTAAGGTGGACATAATCCCCACCAGCATGTTTAGTAAGGTGGACATAATCCCCACCAGCATGTTTAGTAAGGTGGACATAATCCCCACCAGCATGTTTAGTAAGGTGGACATAATCCCCACCGGCATGTGTGTACATACACACCATTCTTGCGGGCGACGATTCTAGCAGTACTGCAGCCTTTATATACATGTAGCGTGCATGTGTCTGCTAGTTACAGACACGGCAATAATTTAAGTACTTCGCAAATGTGTAAAGCCGCCATTCAAGTGATAAAATGTACTACTTTCTTTTCTTACTCTATCTACTCATTAAATCTGAGGAATTTCTAAGAACGAACACATCTCAACAGTTTGAAAACCACAAACACTCAAACTGATATAGCAATTACACATATTTATTATGGGAAAAATGAGTGGTGAATAAATTAGAATGTACCAAATTAATTAGTGGGCCGGCTAGCGTAGTGGTTAGAGCACTCGTCTAGCAACCAAATGGTCGAGGGTTCGAATCCCCAGCTGAGCGGGATTTTTTTTCCGACCAATACGGCCCTGAGGTCGACCCAGCCTCGTAAAATGGGTACCAGAGAAAATCTGGGAAGTAAAGGCAGCGAGGAAAGGAACTGGTCACCCTACCTCACACGCTGATGACCCAGCATAATGAGGTCTCTAACGCTTCACCCCCTACGGCATTTGAAATGCTATGGGACTATCTTTACTTTTACTTTTTACCAAATTAACTGAGTAAAAAGATGAACAATCAAACTCCTCTCCAGACGAGAACTAGTTCGCCATGTAAGGAGTGAGTGTGCAACAGACTACTACTCTCAGCTAGGAAAAACAGGCATTCACATGATGGAATAAGAGCCAACTTGCTAACACACTGAAAATTCCATTGATCCTTACATACAACTTCACATCCTAGCATCCTATCTGGAACATCCTACTCAGTCAACCTCTACAATGAATTTTCAGTCATAGTGAATCTCAAGCTACTAATCAATCCTCATAATTCATCCTAACTCTATCTATCTCTATCTATCATAATCAACCTATAATAATAATAATAATAATAATCCTTCCAAATCTCCTCCTCTCGCTCCTTAAATATGCCCTAACTATTCCCCTAAATCTCCTCCTCTCACTCCTTAAATATGTCCTAACTATTCCCCTAAATCTCCTCCTCTCACTCCTTAAATATGTCCTAACTATTCCCCTAAATCTCCTCCTCTCACTCCTTAAATATGTCCTAACTATTCCCCTAAATCTTCTCCTCTCACTCCTTAAATATGTCCTAACTATTCCCCTAAATCTCCTCCTCTCACTCCTTAAATATGTCCTAACTATTCCCCTAAATCTCCTCCTCTCACTCCTTAAATATGCCCTAACTATTCCCCTAAATCTCCTCCTCTCACTCCTTAAATATGTCCTAACTATTCCCCTAAATCTCCTCCTCTCACTCCTTAAATATGTCCTAACTATTCCCCTAAATCTCCTCCTCTCACTCCTTAAATATGTCCTAACTATTCCCCTAAATCTTCCAGAAGTTTCTATCCTGAGAACCACTCAGCCCGTGATTCTACCTGTTTACGACCTTCCCACGAACACTCACTGGACATTCCGTAAATAACTTTTCTATTACTAACATGTCAAGGCAAAGTTCATAAAAATCCCGTGGAACCCAACGTCTCACCCTGATCTTTCAACTGAACTCCCACACAACAAAAATACCAATGTTTTAAAACAAATGGTCCAAATATTAAAATAGCCCGTGTTATATCCATTTTATGCAAAGTCCAACCATCGTAACAGAACATTTTCCAATATACTGTTATATGTGGTCAGCATCTGGCCTGTGTGCCTTCATCTGCTGGATTTCTGGGACGTCTTCGGCAGAATGCAAACTGTGGACAATCCACAGAATAACGTCCTCCCAGATGTGGTATCAACCTGTCCATTCTTCTCTTGGACATTGTTAGTTTTATAATGTTTGAGACATCTCTTATTGTAAATAAGGCGACGAGAGAAAGAGAGTCAGATTTACATGTGCTCAGAAAATATCGTTATATGTTCTTTGTAACAATATTTTGTTGGATTGTTTCCACTGCTATTCAGAATTAGAAGGGTTGGTTTCCTTGCTGTGTTTCACAGAAAAGTTATCGGTGTGACTTATCCTTTCAGTTAAGCGTGTAGAAGCTTCTAGAGTCACATCTTCCACGTGTAGTGAGTGTTTCTTCAGGCACACGGGGATTTTAAGGGAACGTTTTGGGGGTAACTTTTGTATGGAAGTTTTTGAGTTAGTTGCAGTTTGGTCTTGAGCAAAGTTTTTATGTATTCATTATGATGTAACTGATGTTCAAGAGAGAAAATGGCTGTAGGTTATTGTTGTTTGTGATGGAATTGTTGAATGTTGTTGCCAGACGTCAGTGTTTTGATGTTTCTTGTTTTTCTACCAGTATTTTGAAATATGTGGAGCTATCATCGCCATCTACCATCATCGTATACGGCATCATCATCATGTTCCATCATTAAACTCGTATTGACTCGATGAAGACGTGTTGAAACTACTACATGAAAGAACTGCGGTGGCTCGCCAGGCTCTGACGTTTCCTGTCAGAGTGTATCTCACAGGTGATGTTGTCAGGCCCTGATGTTTCTTGTCAGAGTGTATCTCACAAGTGATGTTGTCAGACCATGATGTTTCTTGTCAAAGTGTATCTCACAGGTGATGTTGTCAGACCATGATGTTTCTTGTCAGAGTGTATCTCACAGGTGATGTTGTCAGACCATGACGTTTCTTGTCAGAGTGTATCTCACAGGTGATGTTGTCAGACCATGATGTTTCTTGTCAGAGTGTATCTCACAGGTGATGTTGTCAGGCCCTGATGTTTAGTGTCAGAGTGTATCTCACAGGTGATGTTGTCACGACCTGATGTTTCTTGTCAAAGTGTATCTCACAGGTGATGTTGTCAGACCATGATGTTTCTTGTCAGAGTGTATCTCACAGGTGATGTCAGACCATGATGTTTCTTGTCAGAGTGTATCTCACAGGTGATGTTGTCAGACCATGATGTTTCTTGTCAGAGTGTATCTCACAGGTGATGTTGTCAGACCATGATGTTTCTTGTCAGAGTGTATCTCGCAGGTGATGTTGACAGGCCGTGATGTTTCTTGTCAGAGTGTATCTCACAAGTGATGTTGTCAGGCTTTGATGTTTCCTGTCAGAGTGTATCTCACAGGTGATGTTGTCAGGCCTTGATGTTTCCTGTCAGAGTGTATCTCACAGGTGATGTTGTCAGGCCTTGATGTTTCCTGTCAGAGTGTATCTCACAAGTGATGTTGTCAAGCCCTGGTGTTTCCTGCCAGAGTGCATCTCACAGGTGATGTTGTCAGGCCTTGATGTTTCCTGTCAGAGTGTATCTCACAAGTGATGTTGTCAAGCCCTGATGTTTCCTGTCAGAGTGTATCTCACAGGTGATGTTGTCAGGCCTTGATGTTTCTTGTCAGAGTGTATCTCAAAAGTGATATTGTCAGGCCCTGGTGTTTCCTGCCAGAGTGCATCTCACAGGTGATGTTGTCTGACCCTGGTGTTTCTTGTCAGTCCAAGTTTGAGATACTTAATTTTGAGCTCTGTCGACGATATTAATCTGAGATCAACTTCTTGTCTCAACCTGACACATGACTACGTAATAGAGAAAAAGAAATGTAACGTCTTAGTCGTAGTACCGTAAGTCTGGAAGATGAAGGTTTCACAAAACCCAAGACAAAAAAATTGATACTCGGATGTTAAAACTTTTCTACGACCCCCAGGTACCCTTGGATTTCTCGTATTGGTGACCTGATCTACACAAGAAACAATTTATCTCTCTCGAGCTTTGTTCAGGCTTAGAGAGAAATCTTTTATTTTTTTATCACATCCGGATCAATCTTATTTCCAGTAATGGCGGCCGTAGACAATATCCGGGACACTTGATTAGCTCCCTGCCCTGCTTGCTGTGTGTGTCCACGTGATGGCTGATGATGGTGATGGACAAAGATCAGGCAAGGCACATTTACTTCCTCATTATTTACAATTTGTAAAAAAAAAATAATTACTCATTTTAAAATGTAGAATGTTATCTTATTTAGTAAATGTGAGGGTAATTCCAACATCAACTTCCGATTGGCTGGTAAAATTAAAATTGCAACAGTGAGAACACGATGATCCATTTGGCCAGTTGTGCACGAGCAGCAATCGAGAAATCATGGACCCAGTTATCACCATTCCCGCCAGCTGTGAATTCTCTGATGCTATTCGATTTCTGCAGGTGGAAGAACACATCGCCCTTGACATGCATCGTCTGTTGTGCTGTATGTACGAGATAATCTTATAACTCAGGCTTGTGTTGTAAGTATGAGATAAACTTATAACTCAGGCTTGTGCTGTAAGTACGAGATAAACTTATAACTCAGGCTTGTGATGTAAGTACGAGATAACCTTATAACTGAGGCTTGTGCTGTAAGTACGAGATAACCTTATAACTCAGGCTTGTGCTGGGGATTGGTGTAGAAAAATTCAGAGTGGACACACAGATGTACACAACAAGGGAACGGAGGGTGGCGGATAAGGAGGATATTCATTTGTTACCGATGAACTGGTTAAAAACGTCGACCCCTCATCCTCCTTCCACTTACCCCCGTCTTCTTACCCTGCCTGGTCAGGGCAACTGATATAGAGCAGGCACCTTTCCTGTTGTCTGGGCAACTGATATAGAGCAAGCACCTTTCCTGATGTCTGGGCAACTGATATAGAGCAAGCACCTTTCCTGATGTCTGGGCAACTGATATAGAGCAAGCACCTTTCCTGTTGTCTGGGCAACTGATATAGAGAAAGCACCTTTCCTGTTGTCTGGGCAACTGATATAGAGCAAGCACCTTTCCTGTTGTCTGGGCAACTGATTAGAGAAAGCATCTTTCCTGTTGTCTGGGCAACTGATATAGAGAAAGCATCTTTCCTGTAGTCAGGGCAACTGATATAGAGAAAGCATCTTTCCTGTTGTCTGGGCAACTGATATAGAGAAAGCATCTTTCCTGTAGTCAGGGCAACTGATATAGAGAAAGCATCTTTCCTGTAGTCAGGGCAACTGATATAGAGAAAGCACCTTTCCTGTAGTCAGGGCAACTGATATAGAGAAAGCATCTTTCCTGTTGTCTGGGCAACTGATATAGAGAAAGCATCTTTCCTGTAGTCAGGGCAACTGATATAGAGAAAGCATCTTTCCTGTAGTCAGGGCAACTGATATAGAGAAAGCATCTTTCCTGTAGTCAGGGCAACTGATATAGAGAAAGCATCTTTCCTGTGTTCTGGGCAACTGATATAGAGAAAGCATCTTTCCTGTAGTCAGGGCAACTGATATAGAGAAAGCATCTTTCCTGTAGTCAGGGCAACTGATATAGAGAAAGCATCTTTCCTGTGTTCTGGGCAACTGATATAGAGGAATCATCTTTCCTGTGTTCTGGACAACTGATATAGAGAAAGCATCTTTCCTATAGCCTAGGCAAATGATAAAGCATCTTTCCTGTGTTCTGGGCAACTGATATAGAGCAAGCACCTGCCCATGTTGCACTGTCCCCATCCTCAGCCTGACAGCCCAATGCCAGAGTAAGAACAGGTCTCACACGTCTTAAAATCTGACATGGTTACAACGAATATAAGGAGGTTTTAGACTAAAGATAACTTTGCAAGAAACTGCCTTTGCTACTAGACCACCCACAAGTCTGTGGGTATATCAGGAACTGCTAGTAACTCCTACTACACCGCCTACAAGTTCTTCTTCTTCTTCGTCTTCTTCAGCTTTCCGAGCCATTAAGTATCATTGCTGCAGATAAAGTTCTCCTCTATTCCTTAACTTCTCTCTCCAGCTGGCGACACCAATTTCGTTTATATCCTAAGATAATATATGTTGCAATATGAGATGTAATTATGTATATTATTGTTTGGGGGAATATAATGGCCCTTGGTTTTAAGACATATATGTATTTCCGAGGGCAAGTCTCCAGAAGTATTGAAAGTCGTAACGTGATTTGTGGGGTCACGTGACGATGTGATTTTTGGGATGAGTGAGTTAGTGTTCGTCTGACTGTTGTCCAGCGTGGTCCAGTATGGTCCAGTGTGGTCCAGTGTGGTCCAGTAAGCTCCAGTGTGGTCGTGTCCAGCAGTTGTTGACAACATGTTGCCTGGTTTGCATTTTTCTGCAGAAATTGTCTTCTTAGTGTTGTTTTGGTAGTTGGTAGGTTACTTGTTTGTATGTTGAATTTCCATATGGCAGGGTACCCTGCCGGCATATCACCATTGTTTTCTGAAATGTTTAGGCCACGTTGTTGAGCTGTTGCAAGGTGTATTGTGTCAGCTAATAGTTGCTTTAGAGGTTGGGTCATATCTGAGAGGAGAAGAAAGTGTTTATCTACATCAGCTAAGGTCAGGTTAAACATTGGAAGATGTTCAGGATAATTTGAGATTATATTTAACATCTGTTTGAGATCAGTCTGCTGCACTTGTAGTTGTTGTCATGTTGATATGATTTACGTCAATAACATCAGCATTTTACTTCAGTTTGGGGCCTAATTAAAGGCACACAGTAATTCTGTTTTAGTGAATCTCACTATTATATACAACTATCCTGATATGAATACAGTAGAATCTCAGTTGACCAGCATCTTTGGAGAATTGTAGATGCCGGATAAATTAAGTTTATGGTTGCTTTAGAGTTAATTTTTAAAAAAGCCTAACTATACCAAACAATAACATACAATCTGCATTGATTTGATATTAATATTGAAATACAGTAAATTAAAGCAAATTTAGACAAATAAGAACAAACATAACTTCATATAACACATCTTTAATGTAAAAGCTGCTTTGTAGTGTGCGCTTATGGTTAAAAGTTAGTCAATAAATGTTAGTCTTGGAAGGTTGCATCATGGGAAAAAAGAAAGGGAAGAAGACCAAGGCGAAGATGACTGCAAGACAACGTTGATGATCTGCGAATGGATGCATCAGCAGCAGGGCATCTTGCTTACAACCGAGAGACCTACAGGAGAGCTGTTAGGAAGGAAAAGTTTTGCAAGCGACATGCAAATAACTGTCAAATTTAGTCAATAATTTGTTCAACTTAATAAACTTCTCTCTCTCTCTCACTCTCTCTCTCTCTCACACATTAACTTCAAGTAACTTAAAAGACACACACAGACACACACACACTTAAAAGTGTAGGTATAGAGGGTTTACTGGGTCGACATCTCATCAGGATCTGATGATGATGTAGCTGGGACAGGATCAGGAGAAGTGGATGTGGATGATTTTCAATGTGCATTAGTATATGGTGCTGTATTGGCAAAAATGCTCCAACTTTCTAGAAAAGTGAACAAATATCAGCTTGCTCTGAGCCGGGCCACGCCCCTCATGTTGCACATAGTGGGTCATTTTTGAAGTAATAGTGATCTATTCGTGTCTACAGGAAGAGGGAAGAGACAGATTTCTGTGCTGTAAGCAGAACCTCTATCTTAATGCAAAGAAAACTAAATTGATGACAACTGACAACACAAACAAGGCAGCTGAGATATGTATCAATGAGGAAAAATTGGAAGAAGTGGAGAGTTTTGAATATCTTGGACCACTACTAACTAGTAATGGAGATAAAATGAGGGAAATTAAAAGAAGGACATCTATCGCTCTTCGGAAAGTAAAACAACCAAAGAACCTGTGGAGAGGAGCAGGCAGAACCACAAAAATATGATTTTTAAGGGCATGCATCTTTCCTATCGCAACATATGCCTGTGAGACCTGGACACATAACAAAATAGCTGAGAAACATATAAATGGCTTTGAATGTAATTGCTACAGAAGAGTTCTCCAAATATCATGGACACAAAAAAGAACAAATATATCCATACTACAAGAACTTAATATTGAAGAAGGCTGGTTAGTAAAGAGGATTATAGAGAGAAAACTTAAATATTTTGGACACATTGAACGACATGATAATCTAGAGAAGACAGTCTTCGAAGGGTACATAATGAGAAAAAGAAAGAGAGGAAGACCAAGGCGAAGATGGCTGCAAGACACCGTTGATGATCTGCAAATGGATGCATCAGAAGCAGGCCATCTTGCTCATAACAGAGAGGTCTACAGGAGTGCTGTTTGGGAAGAAAAGTTCCGCAAAGGACATGCAAATGAATGAATGAAGCAAGATATTTAGACAAGAGCAATAATCTCGTGGACCCTCTACTCACGTATGTGTGTGCATGTATGTGTGTTGTTCGAGATGGGTCCTTGAGGGACATATTTTTTCGATGAAAAATAGATACTTGGAATGTCCGCGTGAAAGACGAGGTGCACTGCGAATCATTTGTATATAATCGTCTCTGGGTGCAGTCTGTGATTGTAATCTTTCCTGTCGTGTACCAGGAGGTGGATGATGACAGATCATTATATGAAGTATTAAGATCTGTGTAACGTTTTGTCTTCTTCATGATTAGGACGGAAAGATGATGTATATGATTTGTATGGTTGTCCATGATGTATGTGAATTTTATGATTTTTTCATGAGGTATGTGATTTTTATGATTTTTCTAGGATGTACGTAATTTGTAACACAATAATTAGTATACAACTATACACTAAACACTGCAGTAAAGCTGTGATACCAGAATGTATAAAATTGGAAAAAAGTAGGAGCAGCTTTATTACTTAACAATTACACAGTTGTGACGTTTCGGCATGAGCCTTAATCATACAAAAACATACAGGACGAAGAAGTAGAGAGAGGATATAAAGTATGGATTCACATGTATGCTATTTAAAATAATTTTGAAAAAAATAATATTAATAAATAAATAATAAATAAACAAATAAATAAATAAATAAAAATAATTTTTAAAAAATGTTTTTTTTCTAAAGAGTACTTAGCTGTAAATTGTAAGGTGTGGCTTGTCCGGCGGTGTGTGTCAGGAATGGATTTAGTAGAACGTGGAGACTTTAAATAGACCTGTGACATGTGGTCGGTGGACGGGGAACCGAGGAAGGGAGAGAGAGTGTGTGATGCAATATTGACCTAGCTAGGAGAAGTTGAAACAGATGATTGGGGAAGAGGGGTTGCAGAGTGATGCTGTGAGGAGGTTTGAAAAGTAAGAAGGGGTGGACTTTGTGGGGAGGTACTGTAATGATTGAAGAGAATGTTACGTGTAACTAAACAGCGAGTTTAACCCATGTGGTTCCAGCGTCCCATAATTTTGAATGCAGCGGTTCTCAAGTGCCAGTCGGCTTGTGTCATCTGCGTGACATTGTTTGATGGCTGTAACCAGAAAGTCAGATTTGCCTCTGTGGTTGGGGACATTGAAATGATTTGGGACTGGTTTCGAAGCATGCTGGGTGATGTCGTACAGATTTTTTTGCATGCGGTCCCCTAATCTGAGGCCAGTCTCATCAATATATGTCATCCTGCATCTTTTGCAAACGATGACATATATCACATTACGAGACTCGCATGTGAATCCCTCATGAAGGGTGAGGATAGTTTTGGGACAGGTGATTGTTTTCGTTTCCCAGACTACAGGGCAGGTAACGCAGCGGGGGCGGTTACATTTTCTGGTGCCAACATATTTAAGGCTCTGCTTCAAGTGGCTGTGGACGAGGATGTCCTTAAGGTTTGGCTCACGTTTGTATGCCAATAGGGGTGGATCAGAGAAAATGTCGCGAGTGTCGGAGTCGAGTTGGATTATCGGCAGATGACGATAAAGAATTTTCTTAACGTTAAGAAAATTCTTATCGTCATCTGCCGATAATCCAACTCGACTCCGACATTCGCGACATTTTTTTAAAAATTATTTTTATTTATTATTTGTTATTTATTATTTATTTATTAATATTATTTTTTAAAAAATTATTTTAAATAGCATTCATGTGAATCTATACTTTATCTCCTCTCTCTACTTCTTCGTCCTGTATGTTTTTGTATGAGTAAGGCTCACGCCGAAACGTCACAACTTTGTAATCGTTAAGTAATAAAGCTGCTCCTACTTTTTCCTGTTTTGTACGTAATTTGTAGGATTTTTCTACGATATATGTACCTGTTCCGGCTAACTCCAAGAAAAGGGGGATAGAAACAAATATTTTATGTGTGTAACCGACTTGTCCGTCTTCATGAAACTTATATTTGATGTGTGTAACTGTTTGGAGCGTCTTCAAGAAACAAATATTTCATGTGTGTAATTCTTTGGGATCTCTTCAAGAAACAAATATTTCATGTGTGTAATTCTTTGGGATCTCTTCAAGAAACAAATATTTTATGTGTGTAACCGACTTGTCCGTCTTCATGAAACTTATATTTGATGTGTTCAACTGTCTTGGGCGTCTTCAATAAACTAATATCTGATGTATGTAACAGTCTGCGCCGTCTTCAAGAAACTTATATTTGATGTGTGTAATTGTTTGGGCCGTCTTCAAGAAACTAATATTTGATGTGTGTAAATGTTTTCGACCACCCTCAAGAAACTAATATTTGATGTATGAACTGTCGTGTAGCTCTGCTGAATATGGAAGTAGAATATAGTTTTATGAAATACAATGTGTATAGAAATATGGAGATTTAAAGTAGTTTTGTGATATACAATATGTAGAGAAATATAGTGGCATAATGTAGTTTTATGATATGCAAAGTGTAGAGAAATGTAGAGGTATAATGTAGTTTTATAATATACAATATGCAGAGAAATATATTGGTATATTGTAGTTTTGTTATATACAGTGTAGAGAAATATGGGGGTATAATTTAGTTTTATTGTTCATAATGAGCAGAGAAATACAGAAGTATTATGTAGTTTTATGATATACAATGTGTAGAGAATAATAGTACTATAATGTAGTTTTATTGTTCATAATGGAAAGCGAAATAAAGAGGTGTAATGCAGTTTTATGATTTGTAATGTGTAGATAAATATAGTATTAAAGTGTAGTTTTATTGTTCATAATGAGCAGAGAAATGCAGAAGTACAATGTAGTTTTATGATTTACAATGTATAGAGAATTTTAGAGGTATAATGTATTTTTATGATATAGAAAGTGCAGTAAAATAGAGTGTTATAATGTAGTTTTATGATATACAATGTTTAGAGAAATATTTTGGTATAATCTAGTTTTATGATATACAATGCATAGAGAAATATAGAGATAGAATCTAGTTTTACACAGTGTGTACAGAAATATAGAGATGTGGCGATCAGAGAGAGAGAGAGAGAGAGAGAGAGAGAGAGAGAGGAATGGGGAACACTTTGGCACGACATCTCAGGTTGCCACTGTATACTTCTTGATAGTCAGCGACTGTTTTTATCTGAGATTATTAGTCATTGTTTCAGACGATTCTCCCAGGCTCTTTTCATTATATACTGAAACTGACAATTACATCACACAGTCCAGACAAACCTTATAGAACAACACTCGATGATGACTGGGGAATCAGTGATGATTGCCCTGGGAAATATAGTGGTTCACTATGACAATAAAACATACGAGACATTGTCCTTGGATAATTCTGTCTATGAACTATAGAAAGCACAGCTTTCATACTCCACTTTATAAAGAAGTGTCTAGAGATAGTCATACCTATTGTTCTAGTCTACTAGAGTTATAGCTCACAGTGAACCTCTTTCTAGAGAGACTATACCTGTTGTGCTGGTTTAATTGAAACATAGCTTACAGTGAACCTCTTTCTAGAGAAAATATACCTGTTGGTCTTGTCTCCTGGAGTTATAGGTCACAGTGAACATTTTGCAAGAGAGAGTTATATCTATTGTTCTAGTCTAACAGAAGATATAGCTCACAGTGAACTTCTTGCTAGAGAGAGTTATATCTATTGTTCTAGTCTAACAGAAGATATAGCTCACAGTGAACCTCTTGCTAGAGAGAGTTATATCTATTGTTCTAGTCTAACAGAAGATATAGCTCACAGTGAACTTCTTGCTAGAGAGAGTTATATCTATTGTTCTAGTCTAACAGAAGATATAGCTCACAGTGAACCTCTTGCTAGAGAGAGATATACCTGTTGTACTAATCTACTGAAGTTATAGCTCACAGTGAACCTCTTGCTAGAGAGAGTCATACTTTTTGTGCCAGTCTACTGGAGTTATAAATCACAGTGAATCTCTTGAGCAAGTATTCCTGTTTCTGCCAAGGAATGTCTTGGCTGCTACAAACTTCAGATTATTCATGGATGTTTGAGACAAGTCTCGTCCGCTAACTTCCAGGGTTTTAAAAGAGTACTTAGCTGTACATTTAAGGTAAGTACTCTTGTAAGCTAAGTACTCTTTTAAAAAAATTTTTTAATACATTCATGTGAATCTATACTTTATCTCCTCTCTCTATTTCTTCGTCCTGTATGTTTTTGTATGATTAAGGCTCACGCCGAAACGTCACAACTTTGTAATCGTTAAGTAATAAAGCTGCTCCTACTTTTTTCCTATTTTATACATTCTGGTATCACAGCTTTACTGCAGTGCTTCGTGTATAGTTGTATACTTATACATTAATTATTGTGTTATATCCTGAATCTGGTTCCTCATCATTACCTTCACGTGTGTTATCATTGTTCATGGGAGCCCTTTCTTGACTGGCTTTTTCCTTTATCTTACCAGGATTATTTCTGTTAAACAGGCAACGTTTAGAAATCCTGAAAGTATAAAATATATAGAAATAAAATTAGCACACACAAACAATTATGTGCGAAAATTAACACATAAAACATCACTAGAAGATGTATTTTAAAATATCACAACACAGAACATAATTTATTTTCTAAATCTTCTAAATAATAAGGTTGTAATTCGTTATATATACCGATATGTTTGTGCAGTCAAAACAGAAGAAGGAATAGCGAGTGGTTTCAGATTGAAACAGGTGTGAAACAAGATATATATTATATCCCTTGCTTTATGGAATTGCCATAGACTTTATAATGTGAAGATGATGACCAGGTAAAACAGGCATTGATTTGGTATATGGGACCCAAATAGAAGATCTTGATTTTCCAGATGACATAACTCATATCAGTGACAATGTGAAATCGATGCAGGAAAAAACAGATTCCCTGTCTTCTTTGGCTAGCAAAATAGGTCTTGAAATTAACAAAGGAAAACAAAAATAATGAAACTTCTCATTAATCAAGAAGGAAAAATATACGTAGAAGCAACAGTTGTTGATGAAGTAAACCAGTTTGCATACCTTGGCAGGTACATAGACCAGGATGGTCATACCAGGAAGGAAATTAGAATTAGATTTGCAAAAGCAGCATTATTCTTCAAGAATTCTGAGAACATATAAACTTCAAAAGTTATAAGCATAAAAGCCAAGTTAAGATTATTCAGTTAAAATGTGATATTCACCATCTTTTATGCATGCGAAAGCTGGCAATCAACTAACGAAATAGATAAGAAATTAGACTCTTTCGAAAACAAATGGCTCGAGAAAATACTTGGTATAAAGTAGAACGAACTTAAGAACAACGCAAGATAAGACAGATAGGCAAACAACAACCTGTCCCATGGGTGATCAGAAATAGAAGATGGACAAATGTTGGTCACGTGATGAGATAAAAAAAAGAATACTAAAACAAGCTATTAAGTGGGGAACAACAGGCCAAAGTAAAAGAGGTCGACCATGTGAAACTCTAAAGAGGACATTGTTAAGAGAAGCCAGTTTAGTGGGCATAACATCCTTTGATGATGTTGAAAGACTCGCCGAGAATAGGAAAACCTGGCCAACAACTATGCGAGCCCTATGTGACATTTAACGGCACGGGAAGGATGTAGGATGTTATATATATATATACATATAATTTCACACTTCCTTCTTTCTTAATTCTTTTTTTTACTTTCTCCAAAATGTTACTATCTGTTCATTTTTTAAAAAATTCTGTGTCCATAATTGTCTTTATCTGATGAATAGTTCTTACTGAAACATGAACATAACATTTCTTTTCCACTGTTGAAGAAAACCGACTGTTGTACTACTTTCATCTTTAAACTTCTTGTCTAAAAGGTGTCCAGAGTTTTAAACTTGGCAAACAAATAAACACAGACCTAGATCATGATGGCGTCCTGATTGCTAATAATTGACAGATTAATTACTTGACCTAATAGGACGAAAAGTTCAGAAATTAAACAGGACATGACTTTCACATAATCTGTGACGTACACATTTTACTCTCTTCAAAAGTTCCCATAATCGGAAGTATTTCACATACATCCATATCTTTAGGTTCAATTAGAAATTAGGTCATAACATGGGCTACTATCTAAATATATTACTTCACACATTAAGTTCTATGTCTTACCTTTGTGTAAGCTCTGTGTGTGGATGTTTGGTTTGATAGCGTCTCACTACGACAAAGATAAGAGACACTAGAACTATTGATGTTATAATTATACCAAGAGAGAACCCGATCTGCCGGTAAAGTTCATCCGTGTACGTGCTTTCAGTCACATTGTAACAAGATTCTGGAACACGTACACCCTGGACATCTGAACAGTCCTTACAGAAAGTCATGGTATGATTCCTTTCTTTCATGTAGGTTCCTTTCTCACAAGCTAGGCACATGGTCAAGTTGTTACTTTGGTTGGTATAGAGGTATTGATCTTCTCCACAGAATGTCTTCTCTAGACTCACCAGATTGATATCTGTTATGACAGATACAAGTAACATGAAACTTTCACTATACAATAATCAGTAAATAAATATTAAATGTCGTGTATTACTAATTATTATAATAACATTGCTAGTTCCTCTTAATCTATATAAAAAAATGAACGGGTGTGTGTGTGTGTGTGTGTATGTTAGAGCATCACGCTGGAACGTCTTGAACAATTTCAACCAAACCTGGCACACATCTGACTTACAATCTGGACAATGCACCTTGGGTGTTAGATGACATAACTCATATCAGAGACAATGTGAAATCGATGCAGGAAAAAACAGATTCCCTGTCTTCTTTGGCTAGCAAAATAGGTCTTGAAATTAACAAAGGAAAACAAAAATAATGAAACTTCTCATTAATCAAGAAGGAAAAATATACGTAGAAGCAACAGTTGTTGATGAAGTAAACCAGTTTGCATACCTTGGCAGGTACATAGACCAGGATGGTCATACCAGGAAGGAAATTAGAATTAGATTTGCAAAAGCAGCATTATTCTTCAAGAATTCTGAGAACATATAAACTTCAAAAGTTATAAGCATAAAAGCCAAGTTAAGATTATTCAGTTAAAATGTGATATTCGCCCTCATTTATGCATGCGAAAGCTGGCAATCAACTAACGAAATAGATAAGAAATTAGACTCTTTCGAAAACAAATGGCTCGAGAAAATACTTGGTATAAAGTAGAACGAACTTAAGAACAACGCAGAGATAAGACAAATAGACAAACAACAACCTGTCCCATGGGTGATCAGAAATAGAAGATGGACAAATGTTGGTCACGTGATGAGATAAAAAAATCAAAGAATACTAAAACAAGCTATTAAGTGGGGAAAACAGGCAAAGTAAAAGAGGTCGACCATGTGAAACTCTAAAAGGACATTGTTAAGAGAAGCCAGTTTAGTGGGCATAACATCCTTTGATGATGTTGAAAGACTCGCCGAGAATAGGAAAACCTGGCCAACAACTATGCGAGCCCTATGTGACGTTTAACGGCACGGGAAGGATGTAGGATGTTATATATATATATACATATAATTTCACACTTCCTTCTTTCTTAATTCTTTTTTACTTTCTCCAAAATGTTACTATCTGTTCATTTTTTAAAAAATTCTGTGTCCATAATTGTCTTTATCTGATGAATAGTTCTTACTGAAACATGAACATAACATTTCTTTTCCACTGTTGAAGAAAACCGACTGTTGTACTACTTTCATCTTTAAACTTCTTGTCTAAAAGGTGTCCAGAGTTTTAAACTTGGCAAACAAATAAACACAGACCTAGATCATGATGGCGTCCTGATTGCTAATAATTAACATATTCATTATTTGACCTGATAGGACGAAAAGTTCAGAAATTAAACAGGAAATGACTTTCACATAATCTGTGACGTACACATTTTACTCTCTTCAAAAATTCCCATAATCGGAAGTATTTCACATATATCCATATCTTTAGGTTCAATTAGAAATTAGGTCATAACATGGGCTACTATCTAAATATATTACTTCACGCATTAATTTCTATGTCTTACCTTAGCTCTGTGTGTGGATGTTTGGTTTGATAGCGTCTCACTACGACAAAGATAAGAGCCACTAGAACTAGTGATGGTATAATTATACCAAGAGACAATCTGATCTGCCAGTGAAGTTCATCCCTGTACGTGCTTTCAGTCACATTGTAACAAGATTCTGGAACACGTACACCCTGGACATCTGAACAGTCCTTACAGAAAGTCATGGTATGATTCCTTTCTTTCATGTAGGTTCCTTTCTCACAAGCTAGGCACATGGTCAAGTTGTTACTTTGGTTGGTATAGAGGTATTGATCTTCTCCACAGAATGTCTTCTCTAGACTCACCAGATTGATATCTGTTATGACAGATACAAGTAACATGAAACTTTCACTATACAATAATCAGTAAATAAATATTAAATGTCGTGTATTACTAATTATTATAATAACATTGCTAGTTCCTCTTAATCTATATAAAAAAATGAACGGGTGTGTGTGTGTGTGTGTATGTTAGAGCATCACGCTGGAACGTCTTGAACAATTTCAACCAAACTTGGCACACATCTGACTTACAATCTGGACAATGCACCTTGGGTGTTAGATCATCCGTAGGACCCCTGGAGGCCTGGGTTGTGGGGGTCGATCGATACACACAGTACCACACTGAACGACTGGTAGTAACTCCCCAGATATGTTCGAGTTGTCGGCCGCGGCGGACGAAGGTCAGCCCACACAATTCGATGACGTCATATCTGCTGACTTGCCGAACATTTTGATGAACGTGGTAAAGAAACACGTGATCCACGGAGTAGATTTCTGATTTATGACAGACACCCGAACTGTTTGTTCTCCTCAGCGTCCATTTAGAAAACGGTCAGAGTGTTTATTTCATACCAGAGAGCGCCCATACAGTTATTGATCAGCTATCAACCGAATGGGGAGGGGGATGGGCTAGGGTTGGGGTGGGATCTTCTAGAAGGTTGTGGATATGACTGCGGTCATGGACTCATGATGTTCCAGAAACTTCCAGCACCCACCGGAATCTTAGATGGTCGTGTATACGGTAAGCTAATTCGGCAAGTCTTTCAGTTTATCATCTGTCAGGGAATGTGATGTTGTCATGTCGCTCTTTTAGTTGTGGCCTCTTTTTTGTTTAAATTATATTTGTGGAAATATATTTAACTTTGTTTTTTTTCTTATGTTTATATTAGTTTTTATTGTATTCTTCAGTAATTTGCATTGATCTGTGACAGTGTGCCTTTTCCTTATTTTTTTCAAATTAGCTTTTCAAACTAGGGAGAGAGAGAGAGAGAAGAAGAGAGATAGATTTGAGATCGACATGTTACTGCCACGGACAACTTTATGTTGCTTGCTCAAAAGAGAGAGAGAGGGAGAGAGACAAGGAGAGAGGGAGGGGAGAGGGAGAGAGAGGGTAGGAGAGATAGAGAGAGAGAAGGGGAGAGAGGGAAAGAGAGGAAGAAAGAGGATGAGAGAGATTAGACAGAGCGAGTGAGAAAGAGATAGAGAGAGAGAGATAGAGGGAGAGGGTGAGAGAGGGAGAGGGAGAGAGATGGGATAGAGATAGATTTAAGATTGTCTTTCTGCTCCCACGGACAACTTTATGTTGCTTCCTCAAGGGAGAGAGAGAGGGAGAGAGATGAGAGGAAGAGAGGAAAAGGTTGATTAATTGATCTTTATTTCAAAAGGGTTACTAATTGGGCACGCAGGCCCGTCTGACATTCTGCCCTTTATCATACATCTTTCACTCTATTCCAGACATTCTACAAATATGCTGTCATATAACATAACTAACATTGAAGGTGAGAGACATAAAATAAAATATAACATTTACGTTTCGCTATTAAACATTCACTCAGTACAGAAGTAACTACATACATTATAAATGACTATCTACTAAACAAAATTTTCCGGACTATTCAGAAAACAATTAATTGTATTCGGTGTCTGTAAGAGCAGCTTAAGATACCTTTACATTTTATAATTCATGGAGGCATGTAGTCGACATCAAATAGATATTGGGAAAGCTTGTAGTTGTATAATTTATATTTTTTATATAGGATGTGAGGGTATTCCAAAGATGAGCAGCAGAATAACTAAAGCTTTTCTTGTAAAGATCAAGTCTAGGTTTTGGAAGACATATGTTGTTCAAGCGTTGGCTGCACTTTTGGGCTAAATTTAAACAGGTTCCATAGATAAGGCGGGGCATGCCGTGAAAGAATGTGATGTTCTAACTTGGCTTTGTTGAAGAGGAACCTGTTCTTAAGAGGTAGTATTTTGATACGTTTGTGATGATTAGTTGTTTGTGCTTGATCTTTGTCACTAATAAGCTTTACTGCTCGCTTTTGGAGAGAGCAAAGCCTCTTTGTATTTGACACTGAGCAACCATCCCAAACTGTTGAGCAATAGTCTAAATGTGTTTGTATATGAGCTATATAGTATGTCTTCCTAGTGTCTTGATCTATGAAGTGCTTAATTTTAGCTAATTGGTATACTTTTTGTGCGATGAGGTTTGGTAGACATTGCACATGAGAGTTCCAGGTCAGATGTTGGTCAATAATAAGACCTAGTGTTTTGTGCTCGCTAACGTTTTCTATCTGTGATGTTTCTGTACAGAGCCGAATGGTTGTTTTTGTTGCGTTTTGTAGTTTCTGTCTTGTTGTTATGAGCATTGATTTTGTTTTATCGGTGTTTATAATCATGCCATTATTTTTGCTCCATCCAATTAAATTGTATAACTCGATCTGAAGAGTTGATTCTAGATTAACACAATCGTAGTCACTGGTGTAGACTGTGCAATCATCGGCAAAAAGGTCACAAGAAGAGTGTTTAAGATGAAGTGGAAGATCATTGATATAGATAGCAAAGAGCAACGGGCCTAGAATAGAACCTTGCGGAACACCAGTGTCAACTTTAGCAGAATTTGATAGAGAATTGTTGAAGAATACTAAAAGAGAGGAAGAGAGAGGGGGATAGAGATAAAGACGGAGAAAGAGACGGAGAGAGAGTGAGATATAAAGGTAGATAGAGATGGAGAGAGATAGGGAGAGAGACAGGGGAGAGAGAGGGGGAGACAGAGGGTGATAGAGATAAAGACGGAGAGAGAGTTAGATATAGAGGTAGATAGAGATTGAGAAAGAGAGAGGGAGAGAGAGAGGGAGAGAGAGGGAGAGGGAGAGAAAAAGGGGAGAGAGAGTGAGAGAGTTAAAATCGGAGAGAGATAGATTTGAGATCGCCATGTTGCTCCCACGGACAACTTTATGTTGCTTCCTCAAGGGAGAGAGAGAGGAGAGAGGGAGAGGGAGAGAGAGGGGAGAGAGGAAAAGAGAGAAAGAGAGAGGGAGAGAGAGATAGAGAGGGAGAGAGAGAGGGAGAGAGAGAGAGATAGAGAGAGAGAGATAGAGAGAGAGAGAGGGAGAGAGAGGGAGAGAGAAATGGAGAGAGAGTGAGGGAGTTAAAATCGGAGAGAAACAGATTTGAGATCGCCATGTTGCTCCGACGGACAAATTTATGTTGCTTCCTCAATGGAGAGAGAGGGGGAGAGAGATAAGGAGAGAGAGAGAAAGAGGAAGAGAGAGTGTGAAAGAGATAGAGAGGAGGAGGGAAGAGAGGGCGAGAGAGAGGAAGAGAGAGGGTGAGAGAGATATAGACGAAGATAGAGAGTAAGAGAGAGGAAAAGAGAGGATGAAAGAGATAGAGATGAAAGTAGAGAGGGGAGAGTGGGAGAGAGATAGGCATTGAGAGTGATAGACAGGGAGAGAGAGGACAGAATGAGACAGAAAAAGGGGCAAAGTGTGAAAGAGATAGATTTGAGATCACCATGTTGCTTACATGGACAACTTTATATTGCTTGCTCAAGAGAGAGAGAGAGGGAAAGAAAGAAGGGAAAAGAGGGAGAGAGGGAGGGAAGAGAGAGGGTGATGGAGATAGAGACGGAGAAAGAGAGGGATAGAGAGAGGGAGAGAGACAAATGTGAGAACACCATGTTTCTCTCACGGACAACTTTATGTTGCTTACTCAAGGGAGAGAGAGAGAGAGGGAGAGAGAGAAGGACAGAGAGAGGGGACAGAGATAAATTTGAGATCGCCATGTTTCACCCACGGACAACTTTATGTTGCTTGCTCAAAGGTGGGTTGACCCAACAATTTATTTATTCTTGCTCCTGGAGATGAAAGTAAAAATCTTGTCTATATTTAAAACGTCGAGAATCAGTAGAACCGTCTAGAAGGTTGTGGAAATAAATTGAATATTGTAGAACCTTCTAGAAGATTGTGGAGCTGAAAAGACCTGTGTAGAATGTTCTATAAGTTTGCGGACATGAATAGAACTTTGTTGACCGGGAGAAATAAATACCCGGACAACGTCGGGTATTTAGCTAGTTTTAGAAATAAATATTGAAAAGTAATGTTCTCACCTGCTAAAGTGTTCGAACTGTTCTGGTTGTGATCACGTGGTTTACACTCAGTTACAGTACCTACATTCACAATTTGCATGCCTGTGTCATCACAACAAACTGTATTGTGATACATATCACATTCTCGTATCTGCTGTTTACACTTCTGACATGGTAAACATTTGACTCTGGCCACAGAAAACTCTCCTGAAGAATCTATGAAGTATCCTTGTCTACATCCAACCAGTGTCTGATGGGTGAGGTTGCAGATCTCAACAACCATCTGATCTAGTCCAAGATCTGAGTCTTCTAGACATGGTCTACAGGACGTGTTGTCATGTTTGTCTTCTGTCATAAATGTTCCTGGAGGACACGGACTGCACTGTCTGGTTTGTGGATGTAGAAAATGTCCAGGGTCACAGAAAATTGGACGCTCCTGACAGACATAAACCCTGTCCTTGTTTTTGACAGCGTCATAGTTCGGGGCCCCACAACAGACCGTGTCATGGTAACCCTGGCATGCTAGAGCTGGGTGCTCACACTCAAAACACTTCTCACATCTGTCTTGCTCACGTACGTTTCTGGCTCTGATTCTATAGTACCCAGGTGTACACAAGATCTCAGCATCGTGAGTTCTGGTACATTCTGTGACGAGAATCTCCAAGTCCTGGTCCCGTATCTGTGTACAGTTGTAGCAGTTTCTGTGAGTGTGCCACGAGTCTGGCATGAAGTTGACACCATCAGTACAAGGTAGGCAGAAATCTAGGTCATTTCTTGCTGTGACCAGGTATGTACCTGGATGACACACGTGACGTGGATAAGGCAAGGACTGAGAAGCACTGAATGTAGCCAGAAAACAGACTAGCCATATCCTTCTGTGTCTGAAGCTCAGGTGATATATTCCTGGCATGGCTGTAAAAAAGATCTAAAAAATATGAAGTAGATGTATTTTATTTAGTGATATCATTGTGGGAACAAGAAGATTTCCCAGAATTCTACAAAAACATGTTCACGATAAGCTATGCATTGTTATCTTATACAATTTAAAATAATCATATCTAATGGATTCATCATAATATCAGTCACTTCTAAAATTACCCTTGGAGAAAGATTTCTTTATTTCTTATCACTATTATTAGTCATATTGTTTGGGTGCTAAACTTTCTCTTTGGTGCTTGATCAGGCCATTTGTGCTTTCTTTTTCCATTAAGTTTTCAAGTGAATGACAGGTTTTCTAACTTCTGTTTTCTCCTGTGTCTTTTCTGGTGACCTTCAATAGGTCTTTTCGTATTTCTGACAGTCTAGGATTCATGTTACATATGTCTGTGAAACCATATCTCTGTTTCTTCCAAGTTCTAGTTCCTCTGTGAATTTACTGCCCTCGTCTAGCAAACATAAAGTTCTATTGTGTACAGATAGCTACAGATTATTTAAATTATAATGTCTCGATCGCTGTTATGTTGTTCCTGTATGAATCTTCTTTTGTGAAATGATTTAAGTAATACATTACTTTATTAGTTTAATGTCGTTTGGTTATAATGACCGTGGGTGTATATATATATATATATATATATGTATGCTTTTTGCAATAATTCAATTTCATATCAGAATTTGTGTAGTGAAATTTATTTCATAACGATATTTATTTCAACTATTATTTCATCTTTGAGATATATTTCACTCTGCAATTTATTTATTGTATCTTGGAATTTTGATATCATCATCAGATGCCGTGTTGGTGATCTTGCTTCTCTATACATGTATATAATCTGTGCATTTTATATATGTATAATTATAGTGGGGATATATTTCATCTAGGAATTTCTT